>PISX010013449.1:0-56679 GCA_004024625.1 Mellivora capensis | reverse complement strand
GAAACTCTTTATATCTCCATCCATTTTGAATGTCAGTCTTGCTGGATAAAGTATTCTTGGCTGCATGTTTTTCTCATTTAGTGCCCTGAATATATCTTGCCAGCCCTTTCTGGCTTGCCAGGTTGCTGTGGACAGGTCTGACGTTATTCTGATGGGCTTTCCTCTGTATATAAGGAGCTTCTTTGTCCTAGATGCCTTCAAGAGAGTTTCTCTAGAATTAAAATTCCTCATTCTTACTATCAGGTGTCTCGAGGTGTTTCGAGAATCTAAAATCTTGGGGGGGGACCGTTCTGCCTCTAGTACATGAACGCTGTTTCCATTTGTGGTATTTGGAAAATTTTCACGAAGAACGTGTTTGACAGTATCTTCTAGACTTCTTTCTTTTTCTTCCCCTTCAGGTGTTCCAATAATTCTGACGTTGGAACGTTTCATGGCATCATTTATTTCCCTGATTCTGTTTTCGTGGCTTCTAAGCTGTTTGTTCCAGGCTTCCTCCTGATCCTTTCTCTCTGTTTGTCCTCCAGATCACTAATTCTATCTTCTGTCTCAGTTACCCTAGCTATTAGAGAATTTAGATTAGATTGGAACTCATTGAGAGCCTTGTGAATATCATCCCTGGTGGCTTTCAGTTCTGCCCTAATATTGTGAACATCTTCCCTGGTGGCTCTCAATTCTGCCCTAATCAATTCCATTTGGTCGTCCATGGCTTTCTCCAACCTCGCTATTGCCTGGATAATTATTAGCCTGAATTCCCTTTCCAACATAATGTCTATGTCGGTAGCCATTAGCTCTGTTGCAGAGGGCCCATCCTCTGAATTTTTCTTCTGTTGGGCATTCCTCCTCCTAGTCATTTTGGTGAGAGTTGGCTGAATGGTTGTAGCTGGATGTATGGACCTTGGTGCAGTGAAGGTGCACCCTGGAATGCTTCTAAGCAATCAAGAGTCCCCACCCAAATGAAAGAAAAAAAGAGAGAAAGCAGAAAAAGAGAGAAAGAGAGAGAGAGAGAGAGACAGGAAAAAGAAAGGATAAAAGAGAAGGCTCAGCCCAAATGGGCCCCAAGGTAAGGTTTGTGAAGTATACACACAAATACAGACAAACAAAAAAGACTGATAAAAGCATATGACAAGAGAAGAAAAAAAAATGTACATATATATGTAGAAGGAAAACAAAAAAACAGACAAACAAAAAAAAAAACCTCGTCAAAAAGAACCCTAAGTATAAGATTTATATACTACCAGGACAAACACAAGTATACAAAAATACTGGTAGGAGAAAAGGATGGGAGAGTGGTTGGAGATTCTCAGTGTGGGCGAGAAGGTTATTTTGCTTCTTCCTGGATGTATCTTGATATCTTTTTTAAAGGATACAACTTTCCTAAATAACAGGGGATTAAAAATTGGTTTACCTATAGGGATAGCATTGATTGGGGAAAGGGGATTACCTTGAATTTTAACTCTACATGAATATTAGCAAATAAAAGTAAAGAAAAGAATGATCTAAAGTGAAATTAAAAAAAAAATAAAAAAATAGAAAAGCAAAAGAAAAACGGGTATATGTATCAAAAAGTTCAGGTTAAAAGGTTATTATGGAATTTGATGTACTGGACATCTCATTGTGATGGTAAATAGGCTAAAAAATCCATATAAAAAATAAAAAAGATGAAAAAAAGTTAAAAAATGAACCAGAATAGTGGGAACGAATTAAAAATTAAACGTATCTATGAAGTAGTAGTGATTGTTGGCTTTCTGGGGGAGGGGCCTGCCGCGTGGGTTTTCAGGGGGTGTTTCCCGAGTTAAGTCCTCCCGCCCCCATCCAGGGGCTGGGCTCTGAGGAAACCGGGCCTTTAGGCTTTTGTTCTCTGGAGGTTTTTATGTCTGTTTATTTGTTTTCTCTCCCCTTGGCAGCTCCCGAGGGTTCTTGGAGGTTTAGAGGAAAGCAAACTGCACCCAGACCTCCCTCCCAGAGAGAAGCCCCAGTCCGTTCCCCTCTGGGTGCTGCAGAGCAGGTTCCCAGCCGCGATCTCTGGGGACACCTGTGCGTCCTGCTTGTACTCAAAACCACAAGCAGCAGCTGTCTGAGCAGCTCCAGACCACCAGAGAGGTTCCCAGCAGGGAAGGCACACAGAGATTTTCCCGCTGGCCTGAGCTGCTAGGGATCAGACTTTCTGGGTCCTGGAAAGCCCGGCTGGCGCCCGCCTGCCTCTCTCAGGGGAGGGGGTGGAGCGCGTCTCAGGCTCTGCTAGTGCGGCGCAGGGCACGAGTGGGGACTGCAAAAGGTTGTTTCTGCTCCCTGAGGGTCCCAGCCCCTGCCACATGCCAAGCACCCTTAGGAGGTCTCCTCCCGGCTCAGGGAGGGCTCAGGGAGCTGGTTTCTCCGCCGCACTCTCTCTGGCTCAGCGCCAGGGTTGTCTGTCCTCCGTGGGGGACTTAAGCCCCTGTCCCTAACTGTTCCACTTCCCACAATTTCCCCCTGTGATCCTGTGCTCTTTTTGAGTGCTTTCTATCAGACTTCAAGTTAATGCTGGTCCCCAGTCATAGGGCACTCTCGTATTGGGGTATTACTTCCCAGTGCGTCTCCTCTGGTGGCTCCCTCCCCCTTTTGTTTATCTTCCGATCCCAGTCCGTTGTTCCCACTCCGCTTTACCTGCCCACTGGCGTCTTCTGCCCCCGTAGAGATCCTGACATGTGGAATTCTGATCTCAGGCTGATTTCATGAGTGATTGGAGTTCCTTGGTAGGTAATCAGCTCACTTTAGGGGACAGGTTGAACCAGAGCCTCCTCCTAGTTCCCCACCATCTTGTCCTCCCCCCCATTTTTTTTTTTTTTTAATTTATCTGACAGAGATTCCAAGTAGGCAGAGAGAGAGGAAGGGAAGCAGGCTCCCCGCTGAGCAGAAAGCCGAATGCAGGGCTCAATCCCAGGACCCTATTTAACTTAGAAATTTATCCTAGAAAGGAACCACAGTATATTGCAGCTTATCTAACTTTCCTCCACTTCTTATTCTAAGGGACTTCCTCAGGTCTATTTATAGTTCTGGAATAAACATTGTTAGCTGCTTTCCTGGAGAATAGTAACTTCTGTATTCTCCCTTTGTTTGCCTATCACACTGAGATATTTATAGTGTATCTGAGCAGTCTTCAACAGCTTACTGTGTTGTGTTTGAATGTTAAATGTATCTGCTTATGTGGTTGTCTTCACTGACATCTGAGTGTAAAACCTTGGGCAAAGGATTCTGTGTTGGTATTCAGAATTAGCAGCACCTGCTACAGGACTGGTTTGTAAGTGTTGAGAGTAAGATTGAAGGTAAGCACCTGCCATAAATATACCAAGTGTGTGTTGCCATCATTTTCTTACAGTACTTTCTTTTTTTTAAATTTCTTTTTAATTTTTTTAAATTTTTATTTTTTTAAAGATTTTATTTATTTATTTGACAGACAGAGTTCACAAGTAGGCAGAGAGGCACGCTGTCTGCTGAACAGACTGCCTGATATGGGGCTCGATTGCAGGACCCTGGGATCATGACCTGAGCCGAAGGCAGAGGCTTTAACCCACTGAGCCACCCAGGCGCCCCTCTTACAGTACTTTCTATTTAAGTGATTTAATAATGAGAAAATAAATGGTTTAAGTAAAATCTAGTTTTTCTTCTTTGTACATTATGTTTTACTCATAAATTGCTTTTTAGTTCACTTTTCTGAAGTAAAATAGTAGTAAAAATTTTTATGTTCGGGTGCATTCATTAAATAAACACATTATTTTCTCTTTATCTGGCTGAGTTAGTATACAGCACATAACTGTATTCATATAGAATTTTTGGGGAGTGTCTAGGGGCAGAGTGGTTTTGGTTGTAACCTTGAGTTCCAGTAGCATAATTCATATTCTGTGCATAATGCATCTCCCAAAACACAGAATTGAGATCCTTTACAAAACTTTCCAGAGGCTTTTCCTTTCCAGAGGCTTTTCCTTCAGATGAACAATATTTGATTTGAATTTTGTCTTTTTCAGATGTTTTTATTTACCATTATTCATCTTTTTTTTTTTTTTAAGATTTTATTTGAGAGAGTGCATTTGTGCACAACAGATCATGAGCAGAGTGGAGGGGCAGAGGGAGAGGGAAAGCAGGCTCCCAGCTGAGGAAGGAGCCCAGCTTGGGGCTTGATCCCAGGACCCCAAGATCACAACCTGAGCTAAAGGCAGATACCCAACTGACTGAGGCACTCAGGCACCCCATATTTCATCAGTTCTAAGACACATTTGAATGTCTGAAATGGGTGTATGTTGTATAGTCAATTGGTAGTGTTTAATTTTTTTATTTTCTTTTTTAAATTTCTTAATAATAGTCCCTCATAGGGACACGTGGGTGGCTCAGTCAGTTAAGCATCTGTCTTTGGCTCAAGTCATGATCCCAGGGTTCTGGGATCAAGTCACACATTGGACACCTTGGTTGGTGAGGAGCCTGCTTCTCCCTCTGCCCGCTGCTCCTACTGATTGTGTGCTTGTGTATGCTCATGTGCTTTGTCTCTCTCACAAATAAAATCTTAAAAAAAATAGTCTCTCATAGTTTATGCTTAGATTTAGATGAAAAAATATTTGAAATCTATTACAGAGCATTTGAGTGAGCTGAATACATATCAGATTTTATTTGTTTATAATTTATTTATTTTATGATTTTATTTATTTGACAGAGAAAGCACAAGCAGGGGGAGCAGCAGAGCCACCAGGCAACCCATATACCAGATTTTAAGTTACAGGTTCTATAAGCATGTTAACATGTGTTGTCTTTTCTTAATTGAATATTAAACAGTTATTATAAACTTAAGTATATTTTAGGGGTGCCTGGGTGGCTCAGTCAGTTGAGTGTCTGTCTGCCTTAGCCTTTAGCTCAGGTCATGATCCCAGGTACTGGGATCGAACCCCATGTTGGGCTCCCTGCTCAGTGGAGAGGGCCTGCTTCTCCATCTCCCTTTGCTGTTCCCCCATGCTCTCTCTCTGTCAAATAAATAAAGTAAAAAAAAACCTTAAAAAAGTTGAAATAATTTTTAATCTTACACAATTTCTTAAAATGCTTACTTTAAAGAGAAAAGTTAAAATTGCTGTACATGATAAAGCTTCATTTGAGCAAAAGAATATTCTGATGTTTTTCTGTGACTTATATAAATATAACTTTCAATATCAAGTCAGTGTTTGTGTTACCAGTTCATACTCTCTGATGGACATAATTCCATTCTAAAGTTTTTTGTAATGTAAATCATATTCCTTGATGTCAGTAATTCTGTATTCTTAACATTTTTGACATTTCTGATGATAGTATTTATAGTGGGAGTGTAATTGCTGGTTTTGAAAAAGCTACTGGGATTATAGGCTCACAATTAAAATTGTGGAATGGGGTTTTCTTCTGAGTGAAGAACTCTGAATGAGGATTAATGATTCAGTCAGATTTATTCCTTTGAAGAACGAGTGGCCAGAGCTAATAGGATGATAGACCTACTCAATTAGGAATTCCACTGATGGTGTGTGGAAGAGAGTAAGTGCAAATAATCCAAAATAGAGGGCAGTAAAGTGGTGACACAAAATGACCTCATTTACTTTCCTAAAATATTCTGCTATTAACATTGTAAGGTAAAAAGGCCTAGTGAATTTAAAGCATCATTTGTGGGTTATCTTTCGTTCTATATTGATGAACATTTGAAAGCTTCTGATGAATAAAACCATAGTGTATGTGTTGTTTATTAGGCTTGTTTTTTCATTTATACACTGTTAGTGTAATTCATGTACTTTATTATTAAGTTTTGATTTTAATTCCAGTTAGTAAACTTGTAGTGTTGTATTAGTTTCATGTGCACAGTATAGTGATTCAATACTTCATACATCACCTGGTGCTGATCAAAGTGCACTTCTTAAACCTCATTACATATTTAACCCGTCCTCCTACCCACTCCCCTTTGGGAGCCCTCAGTTCTCTCTAAGACTCTGTAAGTTCTTGATTCTGTTTCTTTTATTTCCCTTTTGCTTGTTTGTTTCTTGTTACAAAAAATGTGGAATCATGATATTTGTCTTTCTCTGATTGACTTATTTTGCTTAGCATTATACTCTCTGGGACCATCCATGTCATTGCAAATGGCAAGATTTCTTCCTTTTTTATGGCTAAATAATATTTATTATCTCTCTCAAATAATATTTATTATCTCTCTCTCTCACACACACACACACACACACACTATCTTCTTTAGCCATTCATCAATCTAGGGACACTTGAGGTGCTTCCATATTGTAGCTACTATAAATAAAAATACTGTAAATATAGAGGTGCATGTATCCCTTTGGATTAGTGTTTCTGTATTATTTGGGTAAATAACCAGGAGTGTGATTGCTGGATCATAGAGGAGTTCTGTTTTTCAGTTTTTGGGGGAACGTTCATACTGTTTTCCACAGTGGCTGCACCAGTTTTCATTCTCACCAGGAGTGCAAGAGGGTTTTATTTTTTTTTTTTTTCCCCTCCACATGCTCATCAACACCTGTTGTTTCTTTTGTTGATTTTAGCCATTCTGACAGGTGCAAGGTGATACCTCATTGTATTTCTGATTTGCAGTTCCCTGATGGGAAGTAATGTTGAGCATCTTTGTTGGCTATCTGTATGTCTGTGTGTTCATGTCTTCTGCCTAATTGGATTATTTGTTTTTTGGGTGTTCTTTATATATTTTGGATGCTAATCCTTTATCAGATACGTTATTTGGATATATCTTCTCCCATTCCATAGGTTACCTTTTAGTTTTGTTGATTGTTTCCTTCATATGCAGAAACTTTTTACTTTGATTTAGTCTCAGTAGTTTGTTTTTGCTTTTATTTCCTTTGCCTCAGGAGACATATTTAGAAAAAAGTTCATATGGCCGATGTGGAAGAAGTTACTGTTTTGTTCTCTTAGCATTTTTATGTTTGCAGTTTACACATTTAGGTCTTTAATCCATTTTTAATTTTTTGTAGGATCTGAGAACGTGGTCCAATTTCTTTCTTTTGCGTGTTACTGTCTAGTTTTCCCAGTACCGTTTGTTGAGGAGACTATTTCTCACTGGATACTCTTTCCCACTTTGTCAAAGATGAATTAACCATATAGTTATAAGTTAATTTCTGGGGTTTTCATTCTGTTTCATTAATCTGTTTCTTTTGTGCCAGTACTGTACTGTTTTGATCCCTACAGCTTTGTAATATAACTTGAAGCCTGTAATTGTGATACCTCCAGTTTTATTTTTCTCTTTCAAGATTCCTTTGGTTATTTGGGATATTTTATTGTTCCATACAAATTTTAGAATTGTTCGTTCTAATTCTGTGGAAATTGCTGTTGGTATTTTAATAGGGATTGCATTAAATGTGTAGATTGCTTTGGGTATTACAGACAAATTAACAGCATTTGTTCTTCCAGTCCATGAGCGTGGAATGTTTTTCCATTTCTTGGTGTCGTCTTGAATTTCTTTCATCAGTTTTCAGAGTATGGGTCTTGACCTCTTTGGTTAGGTTTATTCTTAGACATCTTACTGTTTTGGGTACAATTGGAAATGAGATTGTTTTCTTAATTTCTTTCTTCTTCATTATTGGTGTATAGAGATGCAACAGATTTTGGTACATTGGTTTTGTATCCTGCGACTTTACTGAATTCGTTTATTAGTTCTAGCAGTGTTTTGGTGGACTTGCTTTCAGGTTTTCTATATAGAGTATCATGTCATCTGCAAATAGTGAAAGTTTTACTTCTTCCTTACATATACCTCCCTTACCTATACCTTACCGCAAATAGTGAAAGTTTTACTTCTTCCTTATCTATACCCTCCTTAACTTCCTTTTATTTCTTTTTGTAGTCTGATTGCTGTGGCTAGAACTTCCCGTACTATGTTAAATAACAGTGGTGAGAGTGGACATTCTTGCCTTGTTCCTGACCTTAGGGGAAAAGCTCTCAGTTTTTCCCCATTAAGGATTATGTTAGCTGTTGGATACAATCTTGTATTTAATTTAATTTTTCTTTTTTAAAGAGGTGGGGAAAAGGGAAGGGAGAGTCCAAAACAGGGCAGGATGTCATGACCCTGAGATCATGACCTGACCCAAAATCAAGAGTCAGATGCTTAACTGATTGAGCCACCCAGGCTCCCCTAATTCACATATTTTAAAATTATTTCATTTAATGTTTTTTTTAATATTTAAAAAAATATTTATTTATTTTAGAGAGAGAGAATGAACAGAGAGGAGGGTCAGAGGGAGAGAGAAGCAGACTCCCCACCAAGCAGGGGCCTGAGGCAGGGCCTGATACCAGGACCTGGAGATCATGACCTGAGCCAAAGGCAGACACTTACCTCTTGAGCCAGCCAGGTGCCCCTAATGTTTTAAATATATGACATAGTTATCTGAATGTATGGCAGTTGTCCTTTAAGTTTTCGTACTGCTAAATAAACATTTTTCTCCAGAGTACATTTTCACCTGCTTTTCTCACCTTTACTATTTCTGGCTATATAGCGAATCACTGCTTTTTTTTTTTTTTTTTAAGACTTTATTTATTTATTTGACATAGAGAGGGAGGGAGAGAGTAAGCACAAGCAGGGGGAGTGGCAGGCAAGGGAAAAGCAGGCTCCCCCCTGAGCAAGGAGGCCCATGTGGGACTCAATCCCAGGTCCCTGGGATAATGGCCTGAGCCAAAGGCAGCCCCTTAACTGATTGAGGCACCCAGGTGCCCCTAATCACTGCAAAACTCAATGGCTTTGGGGCGCCTGGGTGGCTCAGTGGGTTAAAGCCTCTGCCTTTGGCTCAGGTCATGATCCCAGGGTCCTGGGATCGAGCCCCACATTGGGCTGTCTGCTCAGCGGGGAGCCTGCTTCCTCTTCTCTCTCTCTGCCTGCCTCTGCGTACTTGTGATCTTTGTCTGTCAAATAAATAAATAAAATCTTAAAAAAAAAAACCGCAATGGCTTCAAACTGATTCATTCATTGTCATGATTTCTCATTAATTTGGTGGTTCTGCTGGTCTCACGTGATGATGGGCTGGGCCTCTTGCCCAGGTACCTTGATTCAGTTAGGATTGGCCATTCTCTGGCCTGTGTGACTTCTTTACATCCTGGTAGTCTTGTTTTTTTTTTTTTAAAGATTTTATTTATTCATTTGACAGAGATCATAAGCAGGCAGAGACGCAGGCAGAGAGAGAGGAGGAAGCAGGTTCCCCGCTGAGCAGAGAGCCTGATGCGGGGTTCGATCCCAGGACTCTGAGACCACGACCTGAGCCAAAGGCAGAGGCTTTATCCCACTGAGCCACCCAAGCGCCTCCCTGGTAGTGTCTTAATTGGTGGTTGACTTCCAAGAGAGCTAAATAGAGAAGCCATCAGACCTCTGAGAATGCTATTCCCACAACTGCACCAACATACTATACCATATATCAAAATAAGTGGCAAAGCCATCCCAGATTCAAGCGGAGAGGAAATAGCCTCCATCCCTTGTTGGGGGGTGGGGGTCGTGTCCTAAGGGAGAAGAATTGTTCATAGCTAGCTTTGGAGGCAGTCTACAGACTACTCCTTGTGTTTTGTTCTGAGGGCAAATTTCATATAGAATTTTAAGTCAGAGTATATGAATAAAAAATATTTTGTCGTTACCTCTTAAGCAAGGTGGAATTGATTTCTAGTGGTATGTAATTATGTATAAATATACTTTTCCCACAGTTATATCAGCATTGTGTTTAGCATATTCTAAATTTTATTTTTTGATGGATGTATAATTTCATCATCCTTTAGTTTGCCTTTTAAAAAAATTTTTTTTGTTTGGTTTATTTTCTTATTTTATCATTTGTATTTCACATCTGTGAAATATATGTTACCCACTTATTGTTATAAACGTGTGTTCAAGGAACTGGTTATCGATATTAGGAGGCTTTAAAATTTAAAAGTATTGAAATCAACTTGAAAATTTTATACCTTCTATTTAGTACTTCTTCCTTTTTGCTTTTCTTTTTTTTTCTTTTTAACTTAGGGTAGAGTCATGTCTGATATTCTGAAACAGTGCTCTAGATGAAATGAAGGTTAAATGGGGAGGAAAATTAGACTACACCTCTCAGTGGGGGGAATAGCAAAGAATTTCTGGCTACCTTTAATGTGCTACAAAGTACTGTGATTCTCAACTATTTTGATTGCAAAGTTAATAGATAAAAGAAACATGAATTTTTAGAAAGCAAAACGATATAAATTGCATAACACTGAAACTGCATTTGATCTTTGATTTAAAGGTGTTTTAGGAATTATAGAGGTAGGTTGTTTTGTTTTAAAATTGGTCTCTGATCGCTTGGTTTCATGGAGTTTAAGAATCCCAAATTTGGAAATAATGTGGGTCAGCAAGGATTCTGAACCAGAGAATGGAAATGAGGGCAGAGAAAAGGCAAGATTTCTTCTTTATGTTGCCTCTTCTTTCTCCCTTGTTTGGTGGATTCCTTCCTGTAGTAAGCTTTTACGTGTTGCTCACCGAGATTTGTTGGGATGGACAAAAAGTTGTACATCACTGATGTAGTTTAGTTCCACATTTCACACTGAAATAATGCAAACTGTAAAAGAAAACACTATTTGTTCAGAGTCATTTGGCTAGATCCTGGTAGAGCAGAATGTTAATGAAAATTTTGTGGTGTTCCTTCTTGTCTTAAGGACTTCTCATAATCTGATTTCTGTGTCTTGCTGTTAAATTGTAAGCTACAAGAGATCTGGGACTGTGACTGTCAGTGCTAGATCCCATTGGCCTCACATAGTTCCTAGCTTGTAGTTGATTTTTGATTTTGGTTAATGGGAAGGAAATAAAATTACAGAATTAAGATAAGATGAACCCAGTTTTCTTAGTTGAGGCACTTCACATTTCTTGGTCTTTCATCATCAGTGTTGCTGTTTTCCTCCTCTTTTTATCTATGGTGTTCATGCTTATTGCCCAGCCTTGCACCTGCCCGCACCTCTTGTTGCAGGTGAAGTCTGAGTTTGCAAGTGTACCTGTCCTTGAACCCTGCCTTCCAGGCCATATTTGGCTCTTTGCTCATTCATTTCAACTACTGTCCCCAAACATTGCCTACCATTCTCTCTTTCTACTTTATTTATTTATTTTTTCATTTTTTGTGTGTGATGTTCCTTCCTTTAAAAAGAAAAATTTTAAACAGCAGAAAAATTGTGTGAATACACATATATCCACTCACAGCTCTCTCAAATTCTAGTAAATTATTCTTGCTTCAGGTTGATTGAAGAAATAAAATTTGTCAGTACCCTTCCAAGTACCTAGGCCTCTTCTTCTTTGCCCAGAGATTACTGCTATCCTGATTTTGGAGTGTATTGCACAAATGTCTTTATTCTTTTGCTACCATATATATGTACTCAGGAACAGTATAAAGATCCGTTTATATATGGCTTTTGAGGGGTTTCTTTTTAATTGTGGCAAAATATATACAATGTGATAATTATCATCTTAACCACATAGTTCAGTAAGGTTAAGTATATTCATGTTTGCAACAATCTCCAGAATTTTTCAACTGGCAAAACTGGAACTACTCATTAAATAGTATGCTTTAAAAATTTTGGCATGGATTGATACTTATAGCTCTAATTTTTTTATTCTAATTGCAGCAGTCTTGTGTTGTTGATTTTATCTTCTTAGTCTTAGTTCGTTTCTAAATTTTGTTGTTGTTTTTTTTTTAAACGATTTTATTTATTTATTTGACAGAGAAATCGCAAGTAGGGAGAGAGGTAAGCAGAGAGAGAGGGGGAAGCAGGCTCCCTGCTGAACAGAGAGCCCGATGCGGGGCTCAATCCCGGGACCCTGGGATCATGACCCGAGCTGAAGGCAGAGGCTTAACCCACTGAGCCAACCAGGGACCCCTGTTTCTAACCCACTGAGCCACCCACGCACCCCTGTTTCTAAATTTTTACTGTTAGGGATATTGCTTAGTGAGCATTCTTATTCCTTTCTTCCTCTGAGCACTCACATGAGTTTTTTCAGTCCTATGTTTTGATCTTTCTAAATATTACCAGTTTGGCCGCTAAAGTAGTTGTACTAGTTTATTCTCATGTCAACAGTGAATGAGCTCTTCTCTACATCTTCCTCAAATCTAGTACTGTTCTGTGGAGTTTCTATTTTTAATTGTCTTTTCCTTGTCTCTGTATTTTAGATGCTAACATTTTACCAGTTACTTGAATCTTCTTTCAGTCTGTGACTCATCTTTTGTCTTTCTCTGAACTTTTTTCTTTTTTCTTTTTTTTTGGTCAAGTTTATCAGTTCTTTGGTTTTGCTTTCTTTGTTTTGTTTTAAGAAATCCTTTCTTAGGTGCCTAGGTGGCTCAGTGAGTTAAACCTCCCGCCTTGGGCTCAGGTTATGATCTCAGGGTCCTGGGATCGAGGCCCTATTGGGCTCTCTGCTCAGCGGGGAGCCTGCTTCCCCCTCTCTCTGCCAGCCTCTCTGTCTACTTGTGACAGAGCTCTCTGTCAAATAAATAAATAAAATCTTAAAAAAAAAGTCCTTTCTTATATCTCAAGGTCATAAGGATACCTTATGTTTTCTTAGAGTTAATATTTTGCTCTTCATAGTTAGCATTTAATTGCCTAGAATTGATTTTTATATATCTGTGAGATAGGGGGTTAATTTTTCCATATAGATAAAATAACCTAACACCATTAACTGAAAACTACATTGTTTTCTAGTTTTTTCTTCTGGATTAATTTCAGATTTACAGATATGTTACAGAAATAGTACAAACAATTCCCATATACCTTCACCCAGATTCATCAAATGTTAATATTTTAATGTTTTTATGTGCTCTCTTTCCCCTTCTCTTTGCACAGACAACAGTTTTTTTCCTGAACTGTTTGAAAATAAGTGAAGTGACAGACATAGGCCTCTTCACTCATAAATATGTTGCTTTGTGTTTACTGAAAACCAGGGATCCTCTTACATTACAACAATGTAATTTTCAAGATCAGGAAATGAGCATTGATCTTGAACTTCTAAGATACAGGCCTATTCATGTTCTGCCAAATTTCCCACTAATGTATTTTATTTGTTTTTTTTTTTTACATTTTTAATTTAAACTTAATTTGTTAACATATACTGTATTATTAGTTTTAGGGGTAGAATTTAAAATTCATCAGTTGCATAAAACATCCAGTCCTCATTACTTCAAGTGCCCTCCTTAATGCCCGTCACCTGGTAACCCCATCCCTCCACTCTTTCCACTCTGGCAAACCTCAGTTCGTTCCCTATAGTTAAGCGTCTCTTATGGTTTGCTTGTCTATTTTTGTTTTATTTTTCTTTCCCTTCCTTGATATTCCTGTTTTGTTTCTTAAATACCATACATGAAATCATATAATTAATTGTCTTTCTCTGACTGATTTCACTTAGCATAATACCTTCTGGTTCCTTCTAGTCATTACAAATTGCACAATTCCATTCTTTTTGATGGCTATTATCCCATTGTATATATCTATATATATACCACATTTTCCTTATATATTCATCTGTTAATGGATATCTGGGCCCTTTCCATAGTTTGGCTTTTGTGGGCATTCCTGCTATACACAGTTGGGTGTATGTGCCCCTTTGAATTACTGTGTTTGTATCCTTTGGATAGGTGAATACCTAGTAATTAAACTGCTGGGTCTTACGGTAGTTCCATTTTTAAATTTTTGAGGAACCTCCATGCTGTTCTCCAGTGGGTGCACCAGCTCGCATTCCCACCAACAGTATAAGAGGGTTCCACTTTCTTTGCATCCTTGCCAACATTTGTTGTTTCATGAGTTGTTCATTTTAGCCATTCTGACAGGTATGAGGTGACAGTTTTGATTTGTATTTCCCTAATGATGAGTGATGTTGAACATCTTTTCGTGTTGGCCATTTGTGTGTCTTCTTTGGAAATGTCTGTTGTCTTCTGTCCATGTCTTGATTGGATTATTTGTTCTTTGGGTGCTGAGTTTGGTAAGTTTTTTATAGATTTTGTATACTAGCCCTTTATCGATAAGGCATTTGCAAATATCTTCTTCCATTCCATAGGATGTCTTTTAGTTTTGTCAACTGTTCCCTTTGCTGTGCAAAAGTTTTTTATCTTCATGAAGTCCCGATAGTTCATTTTTGCTTTTGTTTTTTTTGCCTTTGGAGTCGTGTCTAGCAATAAGTTGCTGTGGCCAAGGTCACAGAGGTTTCTGCCTGTGTTCTCTTCTAGGATTTGGGTGGATGCCTGTCTCACATTTAGGTCTTTCATCGAATTTGAGTTTATTTTTGTGTATGGTTTAAGAAAGTGGTCAAGGGGCACCTGGATGGCTCAGTGGGTTAAAGCCTCTGCCTTCGGCTCGGGTCATGATCCCAGGGTCCTGGGATCGAGCCCCCGCATCGGGCTCTCTGCTCGGCAGGGAGCCTACGTCCCCCTCTCTCTGTGCCTGCCTCTCTGCCTACTTGTGATTTCTGTCTGTCAAATAAATAAATAAATAAATAAATAAATAAATAAATTCTTTAAAAATTAAAAAAAAAAGAAAGAAAGTGGTCAAATCTCATTCTTCTGCATGTGGCCGTCCGATATTCCCAACACCATTTGTTAAAGATACTGTTCTTTTTCCATTGGATATTCATTCCTGCTTTGTTGAAGGATAGTTGATGATAGAATTAAGGTGTCCATTTCTGGGTTCTTTATTCTGTTCCATTGAGCTGTGTGTTTGTTGCGTCTGTGAATTGTTTTACCTTCATCTTTGATTTTCAACAGTTCTTTGTCTATTTGATGACTTTTCTGGTTCCGTACAAATTTTAGGATTGATTGTATTCCAGCTCTGTGAAAAATGCTGATGGTATTTTGTTAGAGATTTCATTGAATATGTAGATTGCTTTTGGTAGAATAGACTTTTTAACAATGTTTGTTCTTTCAGTCCATGAGCACGAATGTTTTTGGATTTCTTTGTGTCTTCCTCAGTTTCTTTCGTAAGTGTTGTGTAGTTCTTAGAGTACCTCTTTGGTTAGGTTTATTCCTAGTTATCTCTCCCTTCTTAGTGCAGTTGTAAACAGGATTGATTTGTTGATTTCTCTTTCTGCTGCTTCTTTGCTAGTGCATAGAAATGCAACTGACTTCTTATGTTGATTTTATATCCTGTGACTTTGATGAATTCCTGTTTCAGTCTAGCAATTTCTTGGTGGAGTTTTTTGGTTTTTTTTTGTAGAGTATGAAGAGTGAAAGTTTGACTTTTTGCCGATTTTGATGCCTTTTATTTCTTTCGTTGTCTGATTGTTGAGGCTAGGACTTCTAGTACTGTTTTGAACAAGTGATGAGAGTCGATGTTCCATGTCATGTTCCTGACTTTAGGGGGAAAGCTCTCAGTTTTTCCCTATTAAGTATGATAGTCTCTGTGGATCTTTTGTATGGCCTTTGTGATGTTTAGGTATGTTCCCTCTATTCCTACATTGTGGAGTGGTTTTTTGGTTTTTGGTTTTTGGTTTGTTTTTTTTTTGTTTTTTTGTTTTTTTTTGGTATCAAGAAAGGATGCTGTAGGGACACCTGGGTGGCTCAGTTGGTTAAGTAGTTGCCTTCTGCTCAGATCATGATGCCAGGGTCCTCGGATCCAGTCCCACATCAGGCTCCTTACTCAGCAGGATGCCTGCTTTGCCCTCTGCCTGGCCCTCCCCCTGCTTGTGCCATCTCTCTGTCTGACAGATAGATAAATAAGATCTTACAAAAAAAGATGCTATATTTTGTCAAATGCTTTTTCTGCATAATTGAGAGGATTATATGGTTCTTATCTTTTCTCTTATAATGTAGTGTATCACATTGATTTGCAGATGTTGAACCACCCCTGTGGCCCAGGAATAGATCCTGACCCTGGTGGTGGTGGTGAATAATCCTTTTGGTGTACTGTTGGATACTATTCGTTAGTTCTTTTTTTTTTTTTTTTTTAAGATTTTATTTATTTGACAGGCAGAGATCACAAGTAGGCAGAGAGGCAGGCAGAGGGAGAGGAGGAAGCAGGCACCCTGCTGAGCAGAGAACTGCATGCGGGGCTGAATCCTAGGACCCTGAGATCCTGACCTGAGCCAAAGGCAGAGGTTTAACACACTGAGCCACCCAGGCGCCCCCTATTCGCTAGTATCTTGGTGAGAATTTTTACATGCCTGTTTATCAGGGATATTGGTCTGTAATTCTCCTTTTTAGTGGGGTCTTTGTCTGGTTTTAGGATCAAGGTAGTGATGACTTCATACAATGAGTTTGTAAGTTTTCCTCACATTTCAATTTATTTGCAAGAATAGGTATTAGGTCTTCTTTAAATGCTTGGTAGGATTCCCTGGGAAGCAATCTGGACTGGACTCTGATTTGTTGGGAGATTTTGGATTATTGCTTCAACTTCTTTGCTGGTTATGGGTCTGTTCAGGTTTTCTGTTCCTTCCTGTTTCAGTTTTGTTAGTTTATATGTTTCTAGGGATATATCCATTTCTTCCAAATTACCTAATTTATTGGCATATAGTTGCTCATGTTTTTACAATTTTATTTCTTTGGTGTTGGTTGTGATCTCTCATTTATGATTTTACTGATTTGCGTCCTTTTTCTTTTTTTTTTGTTTACTTTTTAAAAATTTTATTATTAATATATAATACATTATTTGTTTCAGGGTTACTTTCTCATTTTGGTAGGTCTGGCTGGGGTTTATCAATTTTGTTAATTTTTTCAAAGAAACACCTTCTAGTTTTGTTGATTTTTTTTTTTTTAATTTCTATATCATTGATTTATGTTCTAATCTTTATTATTTCTCTTTTTCTGCTGGATTTAGGCTTTATTTGATGTTTTTTTCCGAGCATGTATCTGTGTTGGGGCCACCTCCGCCTTTAGTATCAGATTACCTTTGTCACATTCACATTCTTTGGTTGATGAGGAAATCTTAATATGTAGGAAAAACTATTTCCTCTGTTTTCTTTTTCTTTAAAAATTTTCTCCAAAGTCTTGCCTTTCAGATTTGCTAGAAGAATGTTAGAACTGTTTTGTCAGGTTCCAAGGACGAGGCTGTTGGAATTTCATCTTAAATTGGAAGACTCTGTAGATTAATTTGCGAACTTAATCTTTGGAATAAGTTTGTCATGTAGCATGTTGCTTTTTTTTCAGGTTTTTCATGTTTTTTTGCTTATGTTTTATAATTTTTTCTGCTGACATCTTACATATTTTCACTCACTCTTCACCCTGGATGGTTTCTGTTCTTCTTTATGGTGCATCTGGAGAGTTCTTCCGTTAGGAGACTTTCCTTGTCCCTCCTTTTGGGGTAAGTTGTCCTTTCTAAATGCTCCCAGACAATTTTTCACATTGTATTATGCTGTGTCTTTGTCTTTCTCTCATAGACTGTAAAGTTCTTGAGAGCAGGGTTTTAGTCCTCCTAGTCTCAACTTCCTAGTCTACGTAGTAATTGAATCAAGTAGTACTCAAATGATTATTGAATGTAGGTGTGAATTAATACAGTAGTGAATGGATGACAAAATATAGTTCACCTGTTACTTTCCTGCCTTTTGTGTGTCCCTCTACGTTATGTTTTCGTGATGTTATTTGTTTTATTAAGGAAGATAATAATGTTAAAATAAAATATTTGTCTTAAATTACTGAAAAATTACAGAGTATTATCAGAAAAGTTTTATAAATCCTTTTACTAATAAATGATTTTAAGCACCATAAACCAGAAATTCATGGACTTCAATTTTAATGCTTTCTTTACAGTATTTGTTTATATGACAAACTCACTCAGTGAGTGGTTTTTAGAAAATCCGTATTTTAAGTTGTATACTTTCTGTAATCTCCCTACTTTTTAATTTTATTAAAATTTTATTTTACCTTTTTTGTGTTTGTTCCAAGATTAATTTTTTATGCACCACAACCAGTGCTCCATGCAATACATGTCCTCCTTAATACCCACCACCAGGCTCACCTAACCCACCCACTCCCATCCCCTATAAAAGCCTCAGTTTGTTTCTCAGAGTCTACAGTCTCTCATGGTTCATCTCCCCCTCTGATTTCCCCCAACTCACTTCTCTCCATCTCCCAATGTCCTCTATGTTATTCCTTATGCTTCACAAGTAAGTGAAACTATATGATAATTGACTCTCTGCTTGACTTATTTCACTCAGCATAATCTTCTCTAGTCATATCCATGTTGCTACAAAATTTGGGTATTCATCCTTTCTGATGGCATAATATTCCATTGTATATATGGACCATGTCTTCTTTATCCATTCGTCCATTGAAGGGAATCTTGACTCTTTTCTCAGTTTGGCAATTGTGGCCATTGCTGCTATGAACATCGGATACGTATGGCCTTTTTTTTCACTGCATCTGTATCTTTGGGGTGAATACCCAGTAGTGCAATTGCAGGGTCATAGGGTAGCTCTATTTTTAATTTCTTAAGGAATCTCCACACTGTTTTCCAAAGTGGCTGCAACAGCTTGCATTCTCACCAACAGTGTAAGAGGATTCCCCTTTCTCCGCATCCTCTCCAACACATGTTGTTTACTGTCTTGCTTGTTTTGGCCATTCTAACTGGTGTAAGGTGGCATCTCACCGTGGTTTTGATTTGAATCTCCCTGATGGCTAATGATGATGAACATTTTTTCCTGTGTCTGCTAGTCATTTGTATAAATGTCTTCTTTGGAGAAGTGTCTGTTCATGTCTTCTGCCCATTTTTTGATGTGATTATCTGTATTGTGTGTTGAGTTTGAGGAGTTCTTTATAGATCTTGGGTATTAGCCCTTTGTAGTGTCATTTGCGAATATCTTCTCCCATTCTGTGGCTTGCCTCTTTCTTTGTTGGCTGCTTCCTTTGCTGTGCACAAGTTTTTGATCTTGATGAAGTCCCAAAAGTTCTTTTTTGCTTTTGTTTCCTTTGCCTTTGGAGATGTATCTTGGAAGGAGTTGCTGTGGCCAATGTTGAAGAGGTTACAGTCTATTTCTCCTCTAGCATTTTGATAGATTCCTGCATCACGTTGAGGTCTTTTATCCATTTCAAGTTTATCTTTGTGTATGGTGTAAGAGAATGGTTGAGTTTCATTCTACACATAGCTGTCCACTTTCCCAGCACCATTTATTGAAGGGACTATTTTCCACTGGATATTTTATTCCTGCTTTGTTGAAGATTATTTGACCATAGAGTGGAGGGTACATATCTGGGCTCTCTACTTGGTTCCATTGTTCTATGTGTCTGTTTTTGTGCCAGTACCATGCTGTCTTGGTGATCACAGCTTTGTAGTAAAGCTTGAAATCAGGCAATGTGGTACCCCCAGTTTTTTTTTTCTTTTTCAGCATTTCCTTAGCAATTTGTGGTCTCTTCTGGTTCCATAAAAATTTTAGGATTGTTTGTTCTAGCTCTTTGCATAATGCTGATGGAAATTATAATCGGGATGGCATTGAAAGTATAGATTTCTCTGCACAGTATAGACATTTTAACAATATTTATTCTTCTGATCCATGAGCATGGAATGCTTTTTCATCTTTTTGTGTCTTCTTCAATTTCTTTCATGACTATTCTGTAGTTCCTCGAGTACACATCCTTTAAACTCTTTGGTTAGGTTTATTCCCAGGTAGCTTATGGTTCTTTGTGCTATAGTAAATGGAATTGATTCTCTCATTTCCCTTTCTATACTTTCATTGTTAGTGTATAAGAAAGCAGCCAATTTCTGTACACTGATATTGTATCCTGCCACATTACTGAATTGCTGTATGAGTTCTAGTAGTTTGGGGGTGGAGTTTTTTGGGTTTTTCATATAAAGTGTGTCATCTGTGAAGAGAGAGAGAGTTTAACAACTTCTTTGCCAATTTGAATATCTTTTATTTCTTTTGTTTTCTGATTGCTGTTGCTAGGACTTCTAGTACTATGTTGAACAACAGTGGTGAGAGTAGGCATCCTTGTCATGTTCCTGATATCATTGGGAAGGCTGTCAGTTTTTCGTTATTGAAAATGATAACTTCTGTGGGTTTTTCATAGATTTTATGAAGTTGAGGAATGTCCCCTCTGTCCTTATACTTTGAATTGTTTTAATCAGGAATGGATGCTGTATTTTGTCAGCTGCTTTTTCTGCATTAATTGAGAGGACCATGTGGTTCTTTTATTGATTTGTTCTGTCACATTGATTGATTTGTGGATGTTGAACCACCCTTGCATCTCAGGGAAAACAACTACCTGGTCATGGTGGGTAATCTTTTTAATGTACCTTTGGATCCTATTAGATAGGATCTTGGTGAGAATTTTGGCATCCATATTCATCATGGATATTGGCCTGAAATTCTCCTTTTTCATGTGGGGTCTTTGCCTGGTTTGGGGATCAGGGTAATGCTGGCTTCATAGAAAAGAGTCTGGAAGTTTTCCTTCTCTATTTTTTGAAAATTTCAGGAGAGTAGGTATTATTTCCTCTTTGAATGTTTGGTAGAATTCTCCAGGGAATCCGTCAGGTCCTGGACTCTTGTTTTTTTGGGAGGTTTTTGATCACTGCTTCAATCTCGTTAGTAGATATTGGTCTGTTCAGGTTGTCAATTTCTTCCTGATTCAATTTTGTAAGTTTGTAGGTTTCCAGGAATGTATCCATTTCATCTAGGTTGCTTAATTTATTGGCATATAACTGTTGATAGTAATTTCTGATGATTGGTTCTATTTCCTTGGTGTTAGTCGTGATCATTCCCTTTTCATTCATAATTTTAATAATTTGGGTCCTCTCTTCTTTTGGATTAGCTTGGCCAGTGGTTTATTGATCTCATTGATTCTTTCAAAGAATCTGCTTCTAGTTTTTTGGATGTGTTCTGCTGTATCCTTAGGTTTTATCTCATTGATCTCTACTTTGATCTTGATTATTTCCCTTCTTGTCTGTGGGGTTGGCTTATTTGTTGTTGATTCTCCAGTTCAAGCGTGTAAAGAGAGCTGATGTATTTGGGATTTTTCAATTTTTTTGAGGGAGGCTTGGATGGCTATGGATTTCCCCCGTAGGACCACCTTTGTTGTATCCCATAGGTTTTGGACTGATGTGTCTTCATTCTCCTTCGTTTACATGAATTGTTTAAGTGTTCTTTGATTTCCTGGTTGATCCAAACATTGTTGAGCAGGATAGTCTTTAGCTTCCAAGTGTTTGAATTCCTTCCAAACTTTTTCTTGTGGTTCACTTCCAGTTTCAAAGCATTGTGGTCTGAGAATATGCAGGGAATAATCTCAGTCTTTCGGTATCTGTTGATCCCTGCTTGTGACCCAGTATGGTCTGTTCTGGGGAAAGTGAGCTCAAGAAGGATGAGTATTTTGTTTTTTTTAGGGTGGAATGTTCTTTATATATCTAAGAGGTTCATCTGGTCCAATATGTTATTCAGTGCTTTTGTTTCTTTATTGACTTTCTGCTTGGATGATATGTTACTGAGTGTGCTATGTTAAGATCTCCTACTATTAATGTATTCATATCAATATGACTTTATTTTTTTTGTAAGGTTTTATTTATTTATTTGACAGACAGAGAGCACAAGTAGGCAGAGAAGCAGGCAGAGAGAGAGGAGGAAGCAGGCTCCCTGCTGAGCAGAGAGCCTGATGCAGGGCTTGATCCCAGGACCCTGGGATCATGACCTGAGCCTAAGGCAGAGGCTTTAACCCACTGAGCCACCCAGGCACCCCATGACTCTTTATTTTGATTAACAGTTGGCTTGTATAGTTGTCTGCTCCCATATAGGGGGCATAAATATTTATAGTTGTTAGATCTTCTTGGTGGATAGACTCTTTAAGAATGATGTAGTATCTTTCTGTATCTCTGACTACAGTCTTTAGCTTAAAATCTAATTTATCTGATATGAGAATTGCTACCCCAGCTTTCTTTTGAGGCCCATTGGCATGGAAGATGGTTCTCCATCCCTCCACTTTCAGTCTGGATGTATCTTTAGGTTCCAAATGTGTCTCTTGTAGACAGCATATGGCCGGGTCCTGTTGTTTTAACAGTCTGCAACCCTATGCCGTTTTATGGGAGCATTTAGGCTGTTCACGTTGAGAGTAATTATTGAAAGATAAGTTTTTATTGACATCATGTTGCCTATGTAATTTTTGTTTCTATGATTGTCTCTGTAAATTTCTGTTCTGTGACACTCGGGATCTTTCTTCTTTTATAGAGCACCCCTTAACATTTCTTGTAGTGCCAGCAGTGTGGTCACATACCTTTTTAAACCTTGTGAGTCTTGGAAGCTCTTTGTCTGTCCATCCATTTTGGATGTCAGCATTGCTGGATAAAGTATTCTTGGCTGCATGTTCTTCTCATTTAGTGCCCTGAATATGTCTTGCCAGCCCTTTCTGGCTTGTCAGATTTCTTTGGAAGATCTGACGTTATTCTGTTGGTCCTTCCTCTGTATGTAAGGAATCTCTTCCCCCTAGCTGTCCTTAAGACCTCCTGTCTGAAATTATGAGTCGTGAATTTCACAATTAAGTATCTGGATGTCTTTCTAGATTCATTGATTATGGTGGGGTATCCTTTCTGCCTCTAGGTCACAAAACTTGTTCCATTCCCCAGATTGGGGAAATTTTCATCCAGAATTTGTTCAGCTGTATCTTATTCTCTTCTTTCTCCACCCCCTCAGGGATCCCAATAATTCTGACGTTGGAATGTTTCATGGCATCATTTATTTCCCTAATTCTGTTTTCATGGCTTCTAAGCTGTTTGTTTCAGGACTCCTCCTGATCTTTCTTTTCTATCAGCTTGTCTTCTAGATCACTGATTCTGCCTTCTGCCTCAGTTACCCTAGCTGTTAGAGTATTTAGATTAGATTGGACCTCATTGATAGCATTTTTAACTTCTGCCATATTGGCTCTCACTTCCACCCTTAGAGATTCTGTGTTGTCACTAATGGTCTTCTCCAACCTAGCCATTGCCTGGATAACTGTTACCTTGAATTCCCTTTCCAACATACTGTTTATGTCCATATCCAATAGTTCTAATGGGGAGGGCACAGTCTCTGATTTTTTTCTCTGTTGGGTGTTCCTCCTCCTAGTCATTTTGGTGAGAAGTTGTTGAGGGAATGGATAGCTGAATATATCAGCCACGATCGAGGCAAGGTGCACCCTGGAAAGTTTCGGAGCAATCGGAAGTCCCCACCAGAAAAAAAGAGAGAGAGAGAAAAAAAAAAGAAAACCCAGCCAGAAAGAGCCCCCAAAGTAAGATGTATAAGGTACATAAACAAGAACAAACAAGACCGACAAAGGACAAGGAAAAAAAAAGAAAATCCCAACTAAAATGAACCCCAAGAATAAGATTAATATAACCTAGAACAGAAACAAACACACAGAAACACTGACAGATGAATAAAATGGGAGTGTGCTTATAAATCTCGATGTGGGCAAGGAAGGTTATTTTGTTTTTCCTGGGTGTATCTTGTTATCTTTGTTAAAGGACCCAACTTTCCAGAGATAAGGGGAGATTGAAACTGGTTTATATATATGGGTAGCATTGAATAGGGAAAAGGATTATCTTGAAGCTTATATCTATATGTATATTAAAGAAAAAAAAGACAAAAAGAAATACAGTTACATGTATGAAAAAAGTTCAAGTTGGGGCACCTGGGTTGCTCAGTGGGTTAAGGCTCTGCCTTCAGCTCAGGTCATGGTCTGGGATTGAGGCCCCTTATTGGGCTCTCTGCTAGGCGGGGATCCTGCCGCCCGCCCCCCCACCCCCCATCTCTCTGCCTGCTTGGGATGTTTGTTTGTCAAATAAATAAAATCTTAAAAAAAAAAAAGTTCAAGTTAAAAAGTTATTATGGAATATGTTGTATTAAATCTCTAGTTGTAATGTTAAGTAGGCTAAAAAAATTAAAAGAACAAGAATCGTGAGAACGAGTTAAAAAAAGTTTTATATATGAAATATACAGGTTTGGGGGCAATACTGGGAGTTTGATATATTGTTTTCTCCTCCTGTTGGGGTTTTACAGTTTTATGGGGACCCTGTGGTGGTTGTCCTCTTTTGGCTTGTCTTCTGGGGGGTGGGGACCTCCTGTGTTGTTTTCCAGTCAGTCTTGCTTGGGTTGAGTCTCAAGGGGCTGGGCTCTGTGGAAACTGGATTTTCAGGCTTTTGTTTTCTGGGGGTTTTTGTTCTTTGGTGGGTTTTTTGTGTCTTTTCAGAGGGTCAGAGCAAAGAATTTGTCTGCTCCCAGACCTCCGCCTCAGAGAAAAGCCTCAGACTGTTGCCCTCTGGGTGGTCCAGAACACACAGACTCCCTTTGCAATCTCCACTGAAAACCACAACCTCCCCCAGGCGGTATGCACCCCCAGCCACCGTTCCAGTGGTCACCAAAGGCCCCTGCTTGTCTCTGCATCCCTGTGCCACTAAAACTGCAAGTGATACTGGTCCATGGGTGCCTTTGCTGGAACTGCTGTCTGGAGTCAAGGCTCATGCTGGGTGTGCTCAGACTCCGCTGCCTCAGAGGTTGCGGAAGGCTGTGGGCAGAAGAACCCCAACTGGAGTTTGCACTGTGTTCTCTCAGGGGCAGGCGGATGTATGCCCAGCCCCTGTGGTGGTGCAAGCAGCTGAAAGTCACGGGCTCAGGGACCATGGAATGGGGGACCCTGCTGAACTCTCTCTGGCATGGGTGGTCTCCTGTGGTGACTGTCTGGGACCGTGGGTTAGGCCCGTGCCCATGACCGCCTGATTCCACTAGTTGCCCCTTAAGGTCTTTTGCTCTTTTTGAGTGCTTTTAACTAGACTCTAAGTTAATGCTGGTCCTCAATCACAGGACACTTTCATATTGGTGTATTACTTTCCAGGGGGTCTCTTCTGGTGGCTCCCTCCCTTTCTGTTTATCCTCCGATAGCAGTCGGAGCATTCCCACTCCACTTTACCTCTCCACTGATGTCTTTTGCCCTCGTAGAGATCCGGAAATGTATAGTCTTACATCTCAGGCTGATTTCATGGGTGTTTAGAGTGTTCTGGTGGATACTTAGCTCACTTTAGGGGGCCAGTTGAAACAGGGTCTCCTACTTCTCTGCCATCTTTCCCCTCAAATCTATAATCTCCCTACTTTTTTTTTTTTTTTTTTAAGATTTTATTTATTTATTTAGCAGAGAGGGATCACAAGTAGGCAGAGAGGCAGGCAGAGAGAGAGGGGGAAGCAGGCTTCCCGCTGAGCAGAGAGCCAGATGTGGGGCTTGATCCCAGGACCCTGAGATCATGACCTGAGCCGAAGGCAGAGGCTTAACCCACTGAGCCACCCAGGCGCCCCTATAATCTCCCTATTTTTAAAAATTTTTTGAATTTTGGGATGCCTGGATGGCTCAGTTGGTGGAGCATGTGATTCTTGATACTGGGGTGATGAGTTCAAGCCCCACATTGGGCATAGAGCTTACTTAAAAAAGTAAAAATGAATAAAATTTTCTGGATTTTGAGATACAGTATATAGTGATAGAGTGTTGTAACTGTGTTGGGAAATTTGAATATTAGTTTTGACTCAGTTGTTAGTTTACCATGGTCTTAAATAAGTTACTTAATGTTTTGGTCTTTGTAAATGTGGATATAGCTGTCCATTATAGCTCAAAAGATTTCTTTTATATACAAATAAATGGCTGTATGAGAAAGTGATTTGAAAAATATAAAATGCTATGTTATTTTCTTGGATAGGAGTGTTTTGAGTATACCCAGTGTGTGACATATAGAAAGATTCCTTTTAAGGGAATTCAGAATTGTATGTATTTTGTCAGTTTCTTCCACAGTTGGTCAAGATGTGTCTCTCATCCCCATCAGATTTTCAGGGACTTTGGACAAGTTAGTAGTGGCTAGGGAAAAGAGTTCCATCTGGGACTAGTGGATTCCATGAGGTGGCATTGGAGAATAATGGCTAAGAGCTTCAACCCTGACTCAGTCACTCTCCATGTAATTAGATTAAATTTTATGAGATTACTCTTTCTGTTGGTTAAAAAAAAATGCCTAAATAGCGGCAGTTTCATTTTATAAGATTCAGCTTAATAATTTAAGCTTTAATTTTCTTATCTAGTGAAATGGTGATATTATATTAGTTTACAAGGTGAGATTTAGTGAAGTAATTCCTCCTGTAAAGTTTTTAGCAAATGTTTGTCTCATAGGAGGTGCTCAATAAGTATGTTATTTTTAATCAGATCAGCTTGTTGGGGTTTGAGGAGAACTCAGAATTCCCACAATGGGGCAGAACCAGAGAACTAACGTCACAGGTAGGGACTCTTCATGATTTCCATCTTAACAGTGTGTCTCTCAGGTTTGTTGCAACCCACATGTAAGAACTCTGCAGGGGGACAGGTAAACAACCTGGTTGCTTCCCACAGCACACATGCCCCAGCTTCTTTCTTCCTTAACCTCATACACCAATACTCTAGGTAGTGTGATAAGGGGAGGGACACACATGCCCCAGATACTCTCTTCCTTAACCTCTGGATACTCTGGGTAGTGGGGTCAGGGGAGGGGACCCTTTGCCGACTTGGGTGTTCTTGAGGATCAGCTAAAGGATGGTTGAAAAGCACATAACACAGAAAAGATTTATTCCATTCCTACAGGTGTTCTCCTTTAATTTTTGAGTAGGTGGTCATTACTCTGGTCCAGTCTCCCAACCCTTGCTCCTCAAGCAAGCATTTTAAAGTGGCATTTGATAATGTCTGTCATAGAAAGATGTTCATAAGTAGGGGGAAAAGGAAGTTACAGAACTATGAGTCATGATCTCATTTTGGCAAAAAGCATGGAAACCATATTTTGTATATGGAGAATAATCTGAAGAGAAGTACATTAAAATAGTAACCATAATTATTCCTTGAATTTTGGGGACTTTTGTACATCTTAGACTGTTTACTATCAGCTGCTGGAACTGGAATCCACACTGCCCTCTCTAAAACTATAATACTGCTTACCATTTTTTAGTGTTACTTTAGAACTTCCTTAATTTAGATGATTAGTTGCAAACTGACAGATTTGCTTTGTTACCATTTCTCATATGTTTGTGTGGACATATTGATTTATTACTATTCAAGGTCTTATACTTTTTTTGCTGTAATTTGAAAAGGGTAAAAATTTATGCTTTTATTTTTGGTATCATGGGAATTAAAGGCAAATGATTTGGGATTTGATATCCTTCAGATTTAAAGCTGGAAGCATGTTTCCTAGGTCGTTTGCATTGTGAATGTAGTTTTTTTGGTGTTACGGCTCAGAAGTGCAGGTTCATTGTGATGAAGAGGAGACTAGATTGATTAGTGGAGGAAGCCTGGAGATGGGTTTTGGACTTGGTTTGTCAACAGCCACATAGTTAAGTGACTTTAGGATAATCACCTAACATTTCTGGTTATAATTTTCTTTCCTCTAAAGTGTTAGGTTTTGGACTGGATGATCTCTGGTGTTCTCCTGGACCAAATATTGACAGCATTTTAAAAGTTTCAGCTAGAAAGGGATAGATTTATGGGTTCTTTATTTATTTATTTATTACTGAACCCAGACTAAGGAGGTAAAATATTTAAAACTATTAACAAAATAACACACACAGATATACAGGAAAAAGACAAGTAGAACTGTAGAAAAAGACTCATAGATGGCAAGAGATCTAGAAGGTAGCTGTGTAATACTTCAGTTTTCATGGAGCAACATCCCCATCTTGGGGCTTTGTTTTTTCCTTCACAGACATTGGTGGTTGGGTGAAATAAAGCCAGTGCTCTAGTCCTGAATTTGAAAATATGGCTCAGTGTTTTTTGGTTTCTGTTTGTCTTATGCTTTAAAACTAAAATAGTCTAAGCTGCTACAGCTTTTTAAATGTTAGTATTGTCAGTAATAGATCTATCAGTTTTAGAACTATTTTCCCAAAAAGCTATATAAAGAAAGGGTGAAAAGTTTAGTAGTAACTAGGTTTATCATTTTTATGGCACTTATGTAAAGAGAAACATTAATTTTACATTGTTTGCTTTGTTGTTTTGGATGCTCATCAAGGTTGCTTGATTGAGTTGTTTATAACTAGGAGGAAACATTTATAATAATTAATAATGCAAATTTATAATAATCCTTGGGGAATGACTTCATAAGGGCAAGGGTAATCAGGTTCATTTAGGATTACTTTAAAAACTCAGTAGCAATATATTGTGGGGGTAATGACTAAAAAGTTACAGGAAAGTAGCAATGGTAGGTGAATAGAAACTTACAGCTTGGGATAATACTTCTAGGTTCCACCCCACAGGGTTGTACAAAGAGCTTTTCTTCTCACATAGCTTAGATGGAGGTTAATAGAAGATTTATGTAATTCTGTCTAAAAACAGATACCGAAATGACCATCATAGTCAACATTGAGTTTAAGATGGATTACCTTGTTTAGTTTTCACAGTGATTCTGTGGGTAGGAACTACTGTTACCTCACTTTTATAGACGACAAAATAGAGCTGGGATCACATATCAAGTGGTTAGCAGAACTGGACTTGGGCAGTCTGATTCTTATATCTGTGCTAGGATATGCTGCCTGTGTAGTTTGTACTGCTGTGCAGCTTGGTTGTTAAAAGTGGCTTTGGTCTAGAAATTGAGGATCTGTCTCTTGTAACTTGTGTGACTTTGGGTAGGTCACATAACTTCTTTATATCCCAGTTCCTACAATGGTAAAATGGGTGCTTTTAGGATTAAATGGGATAATTTGCTTAAAGTAGCACACAGTGTATGCTTAACAAGTGGTTATTGATAATCATAATAGTTGTAATAATGACTATTCTTGTTTCTTGTGATTTATGACAGCTCCATATTTTTGTGGCCCAAGATTTTCAAGCATTTTTTTTTATAAAGCATAGTATGTAAAATGGCTAGTGTTCTCTTAAGTTACAGTATTTATTGCTTTTTCATTGTATGTCCGGAAGGATTAGTATGAATTAATAAGTGAAAGATGTTTTGGTTTTACCAAGAGAGAGGTTACACAAATTAACAGTTGCTTTAGAAGAGATGTCTCTAAAAAAAAAAATAAAAGAGATGTCACTTCTTTCTGCTTCGTTGTTATGTGTGTGCATGCATGAGAGAGAGTACATAAGAATATATGTGCAAGCTCCAGAACCAGAGAGAGAGGCTTCTGGGGACATTTACCTAATTTTTTCAAGACTTATGTGGTGGGACTGGGGGTGTTTCAAGCTTGATGTTGTTGAGAACATGCAAGATCACAAGATCTATCCTTTGGAGAGGCCAGGCCAATAATTTTAGGAAAGGTTGTGGTCAGTTAGAAGAATCATGGTTGGATTCTAGGGATTGGAGTTCACAGTGGTGGCAAAGACCAGGTTTACTGAGAATGAAAGAGAAAACTTGGAATGCTAGGGAATTCTAGGCAGAGGGGAAGACATCTGTGTTAAGATTTTAAAAATAGAGTAGGGGTGACGAGGTTTAAAGAATGGGAGGTGTGAGAAGGACTAGTGGATCATGAATAATTTGCTGGGTTGGGCCCACAGGTGAAGGGTGGGTTCTAGGAAACTGTTACATTCATGAGGAGAGTTGTTCTCAAATGGAGGAACTCTCCAAGTGATGATTAAGTGGCATTCTGACATGGGAGAGGTAAGACCCTATTGTTTGGGATGAGAATAGTAAAGGAGACTGGGGACTGTGGGTGGGGCTGCTTCAGCATTCTAGAAAAAAAAAATAGTACTTTCTAGTGTCTTTTTTAAAGTTGGAACATAATTCTGTTCTTTAAAAAGCATTAGAGAGTGTATGTTAATGAATTTGAGCTTTTATGAATGTTCTGGTCTTTGCCCATTTATTTGATGCAGTGTTCTAGGCTTGGGACAGAAATCTCAGTTATGGGAAAATACTAATTTTATAGTGATTTCCTTAGGATTGATTTATATCAGGATAACATTAATTAGGAATTTATATACATGATCTGTATTGCAGTTAATATTTGGTACAGTGCTTTCTTTTTAGTGTTTTCATTTTGACTAGTTTTTAAATTGAGCATTTTCTGGGGCAGAATGCTTAAAAAGGGAACTTGGTCTTAAAGGTTAATTTGGAAAAAGTTGAATTTGAATATATGCAGCTGTTGTAATTATAGGCTTTTTACATTTACATTGACATTCTTTTGTATAGGAGTTAAAGTTCCTCGTAATTTTCGCTTGTTGGAAGAACTTGAAGAAGGACAAAAAGGAGTAGGCGATGGTACGGTTAGCTGGGGCCTTGAAGATGATGAAGATATGACACTTACAAGGTGGACAGGCATGATTATTGGGCCACCAAGGGTCAGTGCTATAAATTATATATTTTTTCTATTACTTACTGTCATTTTAGAGTAAGAATTTTATTTTATATTGATATTAAAATAATTATCACTTCTAACTGAAATAATTCCTCCCTTTTAATTTATTTTGTATACATTTATTGATGCTTCCTGTGTATGGGATATAATGCTTGATTTTATGGAGGACTGGGGGGGAAAAGATTGATATGGTCATTGCCCTCAAGGTGTTTGCAGTTTAGTGGAGGAGAAAAAATAAATACAAATGACAGATTCTAACTATGGCAGAGAAAGTTCACTATGGGACTTCAGAATATGTTTCTTCTAGCTGGAATAATTGAGGAAAGCTGAACAGTGGAGGAAGTTGCCTTTGGAATGAGCCTTAAAGGACTGACTGGTAGGATTTCAGAAGGTGGTGATGGGGATGGAGAACATTCCAGATAGAGAGGAGAAAAGGTGAGGAAATGGAGGGGTATTTGGGAAGAGCAAACAGTGTATTTTGACGTAATATGTTACTAATCTGCTCTGTGTGTAACCAAGGGTTTCTAAATTTGTTTGTATTGAGTGCACACTGCTGTTTGCCCTTTTGACATTTGACTTGCCTTGTAAATGCTATAGGTATCAATTTCTTCATTAATAAAGTATATAGAAAAGTCTCTGATTTTTGTATATTTTCTTTTGTTGGCAACAGGCCCATTGTGTTTTATTCTTAGATCTTTCTCAAGGTTTTAAAGTTTTATTTTTACTCAAAATCTTTTCCAGACTGGGAAATATTTTGTACATTGCATTCCTTACTCAAAGGTCCCATTTACTACACTCTTGGCAGTGAGTCTTTGAAATATGTTATATGTATTGTGTAATGTTTTGACTTGCTGGAAAGAACACTAATTTGAAGGTTTTTTTTTGTTGTTTTTTTTTTTTAGTCTTCAGTTTTATATACTAATGGCTACCTTATGGGAGCATTTCAACTGTTTTGCTGTTGGGTAGGGTTTAGATTTCCTCTTGATTATTACAAAAGAAAAATGGATCCAGGTAATCAACAGTGTTAACTTTAGTGAGTGAATTAATGTATGTTTTATATATTCTGGTATTCCTTTGCAAAATTTGAGCACAGTACTAATAACCTAACAAACTCTGACTTCCTTCAGATTTGGATTTGATTTGATTTTTCCATGAGATATTTGAGGAAGGAAATGTAGTGTTGATGGTTAAGGTTCTTGATCTATTTTATAACTTGGTGTTTGTAATGAAAACCATGATTTTCACTGCCTATGAACATGATTACCATGTTTGGTTTAAAAAAAAGTGATTTAATTTATCAGCATTCTTAATGAATAGTTTGAAGATTTGATAGTCTGAACTTGGTAGAATATAAATTTGAAATTATTTAGATTTAGTTTTTCTCCAGGCACTACCTCCAGTGGAATTTAAACGTTAGGAATGTTTTGGAGCTTGTGTATGAGTTCCTCAGTGATTCTGTGGGCTGTCCCATAGCATAAGCAAATATGGAAGAGCAACTCCCACTTGATCTCACACTTTTGGGATCACCAGCAGGACTCCCCGGACTAGTGACTCCTGGTGTCACTAGACTGCAGGAAGCTCCTGTGTCCAGGCTGTGCCAGTGAATAGTGAAGACTGCTCTGCTTCGGGGAGGAGATCTGGCTTGCTTGAAAAGGTCATGTAGACACAGTGCTGCCAGTGGCCATGCTAGGCTTCTGTTCATTGGGCTTTCCCCTTTCTGGGGCTGGGGGTCTTGGAGCCTCTTCTCACTTCAGGCAAGAGGGGAGCGCCTCATAAAAGCACAGCGTCTTTCTAGCCAGCCAGTGAGTTCTGCCCTGCATCACCCACCCTCTCTCCACTTAACCTCTCTCACTGGGGCATGTGGGACCCGGTGGGGTGAGTGCTTGTACACTCGTTCAGTTGCCTTTTAATAAAATCTGCAGGGGTTGGTGTCTCAATTTAGTTGTTTTCTCTTTAGAAGGTGCCATGTTTAGAGCAGTTTGTGCCCAGCTTTAGGTATCTACATCCAACCAGGATGATGGGAAAATTTTTGCCTTACCATACTGTTACTTGGCTAGTGGTTTTTTAATTGTTTTATGCATTATTAAGATGTCTTTTTTAATGTTATTCTAGAATTCGTTTGGATTTATATGATTAGCAATTTTGTTTTGCCATATATGTTTGAGTTTTATATTTTTTGAAGCAATGCTTTTTTTAGCATTAGAGGTTTAGTAACTTTTCCAAGTTTCCTTATATGTAAATGGAGACGCTATACCCATCTTTATATATATATGGAGGGGCGCATGGGTGGCTCAGTTTAAGTGTCTGACTCATGATTTCGGCTCAGGTCGTCATCTCAGGGTCATGGGATTGAACCCTGTGTCCAGCTTAGCGTGAAGTCTTTTTGAAATTCTCTCTTTTCCTCTACCCCTCCCCTTGCTCACGCATGCGTAAGCGCTCTTTCTCTCTCAAAATCTTAGAGAGATATGGAGAATTAAATGACTTAATTAGACAACGGGAAGGTGTCTGACTATAGTATATATTTAGTAAATATTAGTTCCTTTTTTACATTTTTATTTTACTATTTTATTAGATAACAGAGGATAGGGCTGTTTTTTAAAATTTAGAGGTTATAAAATTAGCCCATGGTGTCCAAAGCTAAGACAATGTTTAAGCATTGAATTAGACCAAAAGGCTAACTTAGTTTTTTTAACTTACCAAAAAAAAAAAAGTTGAGGTATAATTTACATATAATGAAATGCACAGATCTTACCATGAATTTCTAAAAATATACCTGTTGCCTATACTTACCAAAAAAAAAAAAAGTTGAGGTATAATTTACATATAATGAAATGCACAAATCTTACCATGAATTTCTAAAAATATACCTGTTGCCTATACTCCAGATACAGAACATTTCAATTACCTCTGCCTCTTCCCACCTCCACCCCAGGCACTACTTCCTGCACCTTGGAGCAGTTTTGCAGGTTGTAGAACTTTGTGTTTAGTGGAATCATGTAGTGTTTTTATTTACTGGTCTGTTTCTTTTGACTTAGTATCTTAGAGATTCACCTGTTTGTTCCATATAGTAGGAGTGTGTTTCTTTTTATTACTGTGTAGTATTTTACTGTATGGATATATACCACAATATGTTTATCAGTTGTGTTCCTGGTATTTGGATTTTATCTACTTTGTGCTTATTAGAAATAAAACTGTAATGAGCATTCTTTTAAAAGTGTTTTGTGAACATGTTTGTTTCCATTTTGGTGGGGGGGATAAAATGCTTAGGAATGGAATTGCTACATCATAGGGTATGTGTACACTTACTTCTCTCCATAAGAAAATGCCAGATTGTTTCCAAAATGGTTATGCGTAATTCTCTGCTCCCAGCAGAGTGTGAGAGTCTGGTTGTTTCCACATAAAGTGAGTATTTCTAACATTGTAGAATTTCTTGGGGGCTGTTGTTTTTTAATGCAAATTTTATAGAGAGGCTAATGTATATCCAGATTGGAGAACCACAGACTGGATGATTTCCTTGAGGTCTCCCTGATTTTAGTCCTTTCTATACATATCCAAAGCACTGGGCATGTTGTTAATGGATGTGTGCTGTTAAACTGGGATGACTTTTATATAGGTGTTTCTTTCTAAAGTGTCAAAATATTTAATAATCATATGTACAAGATTGTTGCATACATTTTAAATTACAGTAGTTTAATATCCCAGATCTGACCTCCACTTGGGAATAGCTCTTACTTAAGGGAAAGGAAGCTGTGGATCAGTTTGGGTAAGTGAAATCTATAGATGGTTAGCTTAATTTTTTTTTCCAGGTTTATGCAGGAACCAACAGGTATTAAACTTGTCACTTTCATTTATTTTTTACTTTACTGTTATTGATTTTACATTAATAAGTTAACCAAGTGAGCAAAAGCCATAAGGATAAAGAGTTAATTGTAGCATGAAAATAAGCCTAAATAATCTGCAAGTATTTTAGTTTGGTAGCTTTAAAATAGTTGTTTAATAATATGGTGATGTTCAACTTCTTGATTAAGAAACTATTTTAAAATGGTACGGAGACATAAAGTTTGCTTTTCTATCTCTGAAAATGGATTTTAATGAATCACAGAGTTAATGAAGTAATAGAAATATAATAAGAGGCACGAAATAACTATGTTTTATTACAGTAAGATGGTATAATACGCTGTTTTCCCTTTGGCTAGAAGTTTTTGATTGTGGAGATTCTGATTCTGATTCTGATTCTGATAAGTGGAGTAACCGTGTAAATTATTGTCCAGCCAGTCCCTTTTGAGAGTGAATAAGTATTGTTAATAATTAATACTGGGACAGTAGGAATAGATAGAATTGTTCTGGACAAATGGGAACCTTTATCTATGTGTGACACAAGTCGGTAGTCCCTCCCCACACAATATAAACTTTTTTTTATTAAAGTCTGAATTTGTTTTGTTTTTTCATTTTAATTTGTTATAGACATTGTGCCACAAAAAGCAAGTTCTGTCTCTTGATATTACTTTATAGAATAATTTTAATATTATAAAATCTTGATTTTTAAGTATGCTTGCTCCATTTTTTTCTGACCATATAAGTCAAATAAATTTGAATGTAGAAAAGTAAATTCTTGATCATAAAGTAATGTCAGATATATTCATATTGTACTTTTCTTAATTAGTAATTGAATATTATTATTATTTTTTTTTGCCTTCCAGACAAATTATGAAAACAGAATATATAGCCTGAAAGTAGAATGTGGACCTAAATACCCAGAAGCTCCTCCATCAGTTAGATTTGTAACCAAAATTAATATGAATGGAATTAATAATTCCAGTGGAATGGTAAGTTAAAATATTCATTTTATTCCTATATAATAAATAATATATAGTCAGGAGAAAGTTAAAATTTAAAAAGGACTTTGTTTAACTGGAAGTCTAAAAGAAATTAATCTTACGTTGTTTTTCTCGTATAAGTCAACCTATCCTTAAAAAACTTGTATGTACCAGCCTAGATAGATGTTGACAACAGTTTTCTTAGGGTTTTATTAATTGCTTCAGTAGTCATATTATAGTTGAATCCTTATTTGGTAAAAGATACCATTATTTCTCTTTGAATGTTGTTTTTCTTTAAGGTTAAGGTACATTTGGTGAGTTTAAAAGGATGAATATTCTTAAAGAGGAGGCTTTTCTTTGAGGGCAAGTATGTCTGTATTAGAACAAATAGGTTCAACATTGTTGTATGTTGAAAGCAAATAAACCAAAATGACATGCTCGACCAGATTCACACAGGGAAGGCTGAATTTCAGTATGAGTAAGTTGTTAAGGTTCATGTTAAGACTTTTTAAAAAAAATATGTTATTTATTTTTTTGACAGAGCGCAAGTGAGCACAAGCAGGGGGAGGGGGAGAGGGAGAGGGAGAAACAAATTCGCCCTGAGCAGGAAGCCCCATGCATGTGGGACTCAATCTCGGGACTCTGGGATCATGACCTCAGCTGAAGGCAGACTCATAACCGACTGAGCCACTTAAGTGCCCCTCATGTTAAGACTTTTAAATCTAGGCTCTTAAGATCTCACGTTGAGGGCACACTCACATGCAAAATACATGTTAGGTAGTGTAACAACAACAACAACAACATAATAGTAAAATGAACATTATCCATCTTAGGAAATAGAATGTTACCAACATCCTTAATTTCTTGTGTGCTCTTCCTCATCTCATCCCTGTATTCCTTTTCCTCACCAATGGTAATTAACATCTTAAAAATTTTCTTTTATACTCTTATTTTTTTTTTAAGATTTTATTTTATTTTTATTTGACAGACAGCGATCACAAGCAGGCAGAGAAGCAGGCAGAGAGAGGAGGAAGCAGGCTCCCTGCTGAGCAGAGAGCCCGATGTGGGGCTCGATCCCAGGACCCTGGGATCATGACCCGAGCCGAAGGCAGAGGCTTAACCCACTGAGCCACCCAGGCGCCCCCTCTTATTTTTTTTAAATTTTACCCAGTGTATCACATGTGTCTACCTATCCTTCCTCCTCCTTTTCTTCCTGTCTACCTATACGCGTACCTTAATATGTCATCTGTTAAAAACTGAGTTTATGGGACACTTGGGTAGTTCAGTCAGTTAAGCGTCTGCCTTCAGCTCAGGTCATGATCCCAGGGTCTTGGGATCGAGTCTCACATCAGGCTTCTTGCTTAGTAGTGGGGAATCTGTTTCTCCCTCTTCCTCTGCCTCCTCCCCACTGCTCACAGGCACATGTACTCTCTCTCTCTGACAAATAAATGAAACAACAACAACAACAACAACAAAAAACCCCGAAAAAGCCATAAGTTTATACCAGTACCTTCAATTCTATTTCAGCACGATAGGGTATATTCCATATTTTATTTTCTCCACATTTGTAATTCCCTCTGGCTACAAGTTGAGCCCTGGACATAGAGCTAGCTATCTAGCCTCTAACCTCAGTGAAATATGCAGACCCACAGCTAGGACCCAGAATGGCTGGTGTCTCCCTGCTGGGTGTATTGGATGAAAGCATGACCCTGATGGGTCATTGGAAATCTCAGCTGTGGGCCTGCTGGGTCATTTCTAAACCTCCCTGTCTGTACATGCCAATTAGAAGCTGGGTTCTGAGAGTCCTTCCTGTCAGTCTGTCAATCTTTGCAATTTACTGGGAACATTTAGTTTATTTAATATACAATATATTAATACATTTGGTTTAATAAGTTATCTTATTTTGTGGTTTCTGATTTCCTGTGTGGTTTTTGTTTCTTGTCTACTTTTTGAAATGGTTCTCAACTTTTAAAATTCTGTTTCTGTTCTTTCAGTGGTTATTCTGGAAATTACAATGTGAAACTTAACTATTTCTATGTCAGGTGATAAGAGATATTATAGAAGTAGGATTATAAAACATTTTGAATTTACAGAAAGAATACTGTTTAGGGAATTTATTTTGTGACACACAGCATTACCTTTATGAGGAAGAAATTACAAGAAATACAAAAATATTTATGTTTTTGTTAGAGAAAAATTTCTCTACCAGGAGTAGCTGTTCTTCTCAACTGCTGGTTTGTTTTCATATTTTAGACTCTGTAAATCAAGTAATTAATGGTGGGCGCTGCATTGTTGTAGGAACTAGGAAGTTCAGGATTAAATTTCAGGCACACCTCTAACGAGTTTATCTGATCTCATGGGTGTCTTATCTACTTTTTGACATTTTTGTCTCTTTCTCTGTTTCTCTTCCCTTTCCTGTCTACGGTTAAGTCCTATAAGTCTTTGTTGAAAATGTAACTTTGAGTCAGTTCTTATTTTTCTGTTTACATTGCCACCAAATGAATGTTGACCATCATCTCTTGTCTTGCAATAATCTCTCTGATTTTGCTTTCTTACTTCCTCCAGTCTTTCCAGAGCAAGGAGCCAGAGGATCTTTCTAAAATACAAATTGTGTCATGTCACTTCTTTGCTTTAATAGCCTTGAATGATTTCAGCCACATTGTGCATGCCTTTTGCTATGGCTCATTGGGACTCACAGGGTACCCACTGCCCGACACACCTTTCATTTTGCCTTAGGACTGTTGACTGTTTGTTCTTCCAGTCTGGACATCTCCACTCTGGTGAATCCTTACAGATGCTTCATTTCTCAGTGTAAATGTCACTCTCTTAGACAAGTCCTTCCTGATTCTCCAGTCTGAATTCTGTCCCTTTTTTCTCTGATAATCTTTTCTCTGATAATCTTTTATTCTGATAATAGCAGTTACTATAAATTTATTACCACTTTTCTCTTGGTTTTCATTTTTGGTGTCTTTTTAAAAAATGTTATTTATTTATTTATTTGAGAGACAGAGAGGGCCTGCACAACCAAGGGGGAGGGGCAGAGTCAGGAGAAGAAGACTCCCTGCCAAGCAGGGAGCCCAATTCTGGGACTCCATCCTAGGAACCCAGGATTATGACCTGAGCAGAAGGCAAACACTTAACCGACTAAGCCATCCAGGCATCCTCATTTTTGGCGTTTTTTTAAAAGAAATGTTTTCAACATATAGACAAGTTTTAGAAAATGATATAACCAACGTCTTCCATTTTCCCTTGTCAGACTTTAGCATGTTGGTCTTATCTGTAATAGCTCTTTTTTTTTTTTTTTTTTAAGGAGAGACTATATTATAAATAGTTAACTCTGTGTTCCTTTCCCAAGTTTCCCCTTCTATTTTCCTCAGAGGTAGTCTTACCTTGAATTTTGTGTTTATCATTTCTGAACATGATTGTTTTGTTTTTACTATGCATGTGTGTATATACTTCTGTTTTGTATCACTTTTGTCAGTGATTTTTGAGCTTCATTCATGTTGAGTCATTTAAATTAGATTGTTCCTTTTAATACTCTATTTGTCACCTGCTGGGCATTTAGGCCGTTTTCAGTTTTCACTGAAAAGATTGCTACTGTGGACGTTCTTGTACATGTATTCTTTTTTTTTTTTTTTTAAGATTTTATTTATTTATTTGTCAGAGAGAGAGAGCGAGCACAGGCAGACAGAGTGGCAGGCAGAGGCAGAGGGAGAAGCAGGCTCCCTGCCGAGCAAGGCGCTGGGATCATGACCTGAGCCGAAGGCAGCTGCTTAACCAACTGAGCCACCCAGGCGTCCCTTGTACATGTATTCTTTTACCCTAGGCCAGTGTTTCTCTAGACTTGGTTGTTGGTTCCTTGGTTTGTTGGTTCCAGTATGTTATAGATCAGTACTTTTGTAAGATAAAATAAAAATTGCTAAGAAAATAAAATTCAAAAAGATAAAATACAAGCTTGGATTTTTTAAATAAAAATTTCTCTGTCAAATTATCATAGAACTCTTGAAACACTTACTCTCAATTTCTGTGTTTATCTTGTGGTACACCAGCAAAAAATTAGTTCAAGGCCTGGCATCATTCCATGAAACATGCTTAGAGTAGCACTGTTCCAGGACATACACCCAGAAGTGGAATGTCTGCTGAGGTGTGGGGCTTGCCTTCAACTTGTTATAATACTGCCATCTTACTCTCCATAGGATTATATCCATGTCTGTCCTCCTAGCTGTGTGTAACAGTACTCTGTGATCGTACATCTCACCAACACTTCATATCGGCAGTCTGGAAACAGAAAAAGAAATACTGATTTTGATTATTAGAATGTAGATGAGTGTGTAGAGGGTAGAGGTAGGGTGAATACACTGGACATCAGTTTTTCTCTTGAATTTAAGAATTTAAAGTATTACTTTCATAACTAGTAAATAAATAGCCATAATCTCACATTGACCATTGGTGATATGCTAGGATAATCTTATATTATATATTTTGAGGTTATTTAAGTATCTGGTGAATTATGGGTGTTGCTTTAGTAATTTTGGTGTGTATCTATTTAATACAACAAGGCAGAATTATTCCTTGGGGTGTTTAGCACTATAAAGCATATAGTTTAGCACTATAAAGCATTATAGTTCTTTATGCTATGAGGTCTCAAGTTTTAGAGGTTATTGTATATTATAGAATGATAAGATGCAGATTTGTTCTGACATGATATTTATTTTCCCATGCTCTTTTCTCCCTCCTCTGTCTTCTTCAACCCCCCCACCCCCCTTTTTGGTGTATTCTGTTGGTATTTTACAGGATTTGCCGTCTCTTGTTTATTTAACTGTCATGTAACTTTACAGCTGTAAGTGTTTGTTTCTGCTTTGGAAAGAGCTTGGTATTTTCTCCACTTGTAAATTCCTGTTCGCTAACGGAGTCTACTTAAAATAGGCTAAGGGGCTTGCTACTCAATAAGTTAAAGCATTAGAGTAATCACTTCAAATACATCTTAACATTGGGGTGCTTGGGTGGCTCAGTGGGTTAAAGCCTCTGCCTTTGGCTCAGGTCATAATCCTGGGGTCCTGGGATTGAGCCCTGCCTCGGGCTCTCTGCTCAGCCGGGAGCCTGCTTCCCCCTCTCTGTGCCTGCCTCTCTGCCTACTTGTGATTTCTGTCTGTCAAATAAATAAAATCTTTAAAAAAAATAAAAAAATAAATACATCTTAATATTATAATATTCTTATTGTTTCAGTTTACTTATAAGAGAATATTTAAAAATTACCTTTTCTGTTTTAAGCAGTTTGTTGTGTCATAATTTGCATACCATACAATTCATTCAGTGCATATAATTCAGTGTTTTTTAGTATTCACAGGGTTGTGGACCCATTACCACAATCCAGTTTTTAGAACATTTTTATTCCTCTCAGAGGAGACCCCATGTCCATTAGTTTAGTTGTCACTTTCTGTCCTGCCTTCCCATACCCTAAACAACGTTTAATCTTTCTGTTTTTATAGATTTGCCTATTCTGGACTTTTCATATAAATGGAATAATATTTTTTGTGACTAGCTTCTTTAACTGAACATAATATTTTCTCTTTTTTTTAAGATTTTGTTTATTTGACAGAGATCACAAGTAGGCAGAGAGGCAGGCAGAGAGAGAGAGGAGGAAGCAGGCTTCCCACTGAGCAGAGAGCCTGATGTAGGGCTCGATCCCAGGACCCTGGGATCATGACCTGAGCCAAAGGCAGAGGCTTTAACCCACTGAGCCACCCAGGCACCCCCTGAACATAATATTTTCAAAGTTCATCTGTGTTGTAGCATATATCAATACTTTATTGCTTTTTATTGTTGAATAATAATAATTCCATTATATGGATATATCACATTTTATTTATCCATTCATCACCTGACAGATGTTTGGGTTTTTCTGCTTTTGGCTATCATGAACATTGCTACTGTGAATTTGTGTACAAGGTTGAATGGGTAAATCTTTTCATTTCTCTTGGGTGTATACCTAGGAATAGAATTGCTGGGTTATATGATGACTGACTATATGTTTAACTTCTGGAGGTACAGCCAGACTGTTTTTCAAAGTAACCATTACATTTTGCATTCTTTCCAGCTGTGTATATGGAGAGATACTTGGCTTTTTATTAATTGAGTTGTAAGAGTTATTTATATACAGAACAGGAGCCCATTATCAAATATATGATTTGCAAGTATTTTTTTCCCATTCTTTGAGTTGCCTCTGTTTTCTTGAGGGTGTGGTTTGCAATGAAAAATTTTCAGTTTTGATATAGTCAGTTTATCTACTTTTTCTTATGTTGAATGCCTGTTAGGCATTAGATACTTAGGAAACCATTGCCAAATGCCATGTCATGAAGATTTACTCCTGTTTTCTTAAAGTTTTGTGTTTTTTTTTTTTTTTTTATAGCTTAAGCTCTTTTTAAAAAAATACTTTAGGGGCGCCTGGGTGGCTCAGTGGGTTAGAGCCTCTGCCTTCAGCTCAGGTCATGATCCCAGAGTCCTGGGATCGAGCCCCGCATCGGGCTCTCTGCTCTGCAGGGAGCCTGCTTCCTCCTCTCTCTCTGCCTGCCTCTCTGCCTGCTTGTGATCTCTGTCTGTCAAATAGATAAAAAATCTTAAAAAAAAAAAAAAAACTTTATTTATTTATTTGACAGAGAGAGAGATCACAAGTAAGCAGAGAGGCAGGCAGAGAGAGAGGAGAAGCAGGCTCCCCACTGAGCAGAGAGCCCTATGCAGGGCTCAATCCCAGGACCGTGACCTGAGCTGAAGGCAGAGGCTTAACCCTCTGAGCCACCCAGGTGCCCCTTAATAGCTTAAGCTCTTAATTTAGATCTATGATCCATTTGGAGTTCATCCTCATGTATGATGTGAGTTAACGGTTCAACTTCATTCCTTTGCTTGTGGATATCCAGTTATCCCAATACCATTTATTAAAGACACTGTTCTTTGTGTATGTTTTTCTGACACCTTTGTCAAAAGATTAGTTGTCCATATATGCATGGATTTACTTTTCTGCTCTCATTTGTGGTCCATTGGTCCAGTGTCATTCCTTATGTAAGAACCATCCTTCTTGATTACTGTACCTTTGTAGTAAGTTTTAAAATTGGAAAAACTTTGTTGTTGTTTTTTTTTTACAATGTTTTGGCTATTCTGAGTTCCTTGTTTCCATATGAATTTTAGGATAACCTTGTTCATTTCTACGAAAACATAAGTGCCAGGAAGTTGAAATTTTGATAGGGGCTTTATTAAATTTGTAGACCACTTTGAGGGAGTATTGACATCCTAGCAGTATTAGGTCTTCTGATCCATGTATAAGGGGAAGTCTTTCCATTTATTTAGATCTAAGTTTTCAACAGTATTTTATAGTTTTCTTTATAGCAGTCCTACACTTCTTTTGTTAAATTTATATCTGTGCATTTTATTCTTTCCCAATTGTAAATGGCATTGTTTTCTTAATTTTATTTTCAGATTGCTTATTTCAAGTATATAGACATGGTTTTATAAATCAATTCTATATCCTGCAACTTTATTTATTAGCTCTGCTAGTTTCTTTAATGGGTACCTTAGGATTTTCTATATACAAGATCATTTCACCTGCAAATAGAGATTGATCTTGGTTGGAATCTTTTTTTATGTGTTATTGAAGATCAGCCACAGGTGGGTATTAAGTCTTTTGTAAGCCTGTGAACAGCCCTGTACATATGTGGTCTTAAAGATCCCAGGGATATGTTGGAACTTTTCAAAGCCCCTATGGACATCTCATTTCCCAGTTTTTCCTCTGAAATATTTTGATCACCTTCCTGTTTGTATTGTTTCCCCAGGCAGCAGTGATGTTAAAACAATTGACACTGATTATTTTTGACAAATGCCTGGGTAGGTGTGGATGTGGGTGGGAGGAGGAATAGGTGGTACTCAGTGGGTGAATTTTGAGGTCAGAAAAAGAAAAACCCTGTGGGTGGGATTTTTCTGGGAACTGCCAGACAGGTCAAGGGTGTCAGTTATCTGGGAATAAGGCTTTGAAGGAGCTGTAATCCATTCTGTCAATCTTTTACAATGGTAGGTTAGTTTAGTATCTTGCAAAGAAAACACTGGTAAGAAAAATCCAAAAGCAGAAATTAGGTTCTCAGCTTTTTCCTAAATCCTATTTAAGATAATTGCCCAGGTTCTGGGTAGTGGCCTTGGAGATAGAGGGGAACCTTCAGATCTTATCTCATCAAGAAGCAATTGGCAAATATGTTTACATATTTTACATATATTACATATATGGCAAATATGTAGTTATTTAATGTAATGTTTGCTTATTTCTGTTGTCCGAAGTTCACTACATTGTTTATTGTAAGATACAGAAAAGCACACACACATGACACACATTTTTAGAAAATACCTGTTACAGAAGCACTATTGTTTCTAAGTATGATATGAATCTGTAGTTTCATAATGTTCTCTTTTGTGAAAGTAGAGCCAGGCTATGAATTTTAAAATCACTTCTTTTCATTAAGGTATGTTTCATAAATTTGTGTCATAGTACTTTAAACTTTGTAGTTAATTTTGCTCTTCTCTCCCCATTTTAGGTGGATGCACGGAGCATACCAGTGTTAGCAAAATGGCAAAATTCATATAGCATTAAAGTTGTACTTCAAGAGCTAAGACGTCTAATGATGTCCAAAGAAAATATGAAGCTTCCACAGCCACCAGAAGGACAAACATACAACAATTAATTTTAGTGGATCTCAAACTTGTCTTAAGTCAACAACCTTCTACTCATGTTAATGTCTTGATTAAATATCACAATGCAAAATACCCACACATTAAGTAAAAGAATTCCAGCTGGTAGACATGACCTGGACATTTGTAAGAATATATTTAATATATGTATACCATTATGTTTTCAGGTTACAGGAGGAAAAATGCAGCACAATTTTTTTTCTCTTGTTAAGGCACTATCATTTAAGCATAAACCTGGAGTACTCAAAATAGAATTCAGGTTTACAAGATGAAAGCATGGAGAGAAGAATCAGATGCTGTGGAAGCATGTGTTTTTCTGAAAAGTAAAAACAAATTTCAAGAGGAAAAACAAATGGCATGCTTTGTCCATCTTACTTAGTGAAAGAGCTTCAGTTGAAATTGTCTAAAGTAGCAGGTACAATAAATATTGTCACAAATTGTGTTAATTTTTGAAGCGGTGTGGGTGCTGACTACTAGTAGTATCAAAAAAATGTTCAGGATTGTTTTGATACCTGTATTTATAATAAAAAATGTTGTGGGGGAGGTCGATGAATTTCTGTTAAAAGCCGTTCCTGTGTGTTACATGTAACAGACATGGTAAATATTTGTTTACAGTCTTTTTTTGACAAACCATGCATTTAAGTGAAATCAACAAAAAGGAAATAGGTATATGGGTATGTGATTTTGAGATTAAAGTTAGTCTTAAAATGTAAATAAAATGTGGAACATGTCCTCAGAAACTGTGCCATTTCTATTATATTGATGTGGTAAATGTATAGTACCTTGCTGAGGTAGCAAAAATTGGAATTATTGTAGTATTCATCTATAAACACCTTTATTATCCTATTTTGTATACTTCTTGTGAATTAGAATTTGCAGAGTATTTGAGAGAACAAATTACCTAATTGGTTTAACTTCATTTTTGGAGAAAGAGGAATCGCAGGTATTGTATTTTAAATTTTAGTTGGCCAGAAATACTACTTAAAAATGTTTGGATTCTAGCAGTTTTTATAGAATTATAAATTGCAAATTATCCGAATACACATTCCATTCTCTTTGTAACCTCTTTTTTCTATAATTTTCTGTGACATTTCTTCCCCCAATGCTTCTAATTGGGATTAATTTTATCCAATTTCTCTTAACCTCCACTTTGACAAATAGAAATTCTTAATTGAAAGCTCATTTATGTTCTCCCTTTACCAAAATGACTCAAGGCTTTAAGTCACTGTTTTTCATTTCAAAGCACTGGGTATACTACTTTGTTAAAAATGTTTTTTTCTTATGAATTCCCTGAACAAAATAGAAGGGTGGTCAGGTATCAAGGACAAATTTCTTAAAGGTTCCCTGACATGTTTTTATCAAGGCATTCACAATTAAAGCTCTGAGCTACCTTTTCTTGGTTAATAATACATGAAAGTGAGTGACAGTTTGTCTAAACTTACTAATTTCAACATGGCTTTTTTAATTATCAAAGATGTCTAAAATGCTTTCAGATGACACATAGAAATGATATACCCACAAATTAGTGCATGTGTAATTTATTAAAGTAGCTTTGAAATGAATTATTATCTTGGCATATTTTCTTAAAAATTTTGAACTGTTGAACTTGATTTACAATGACTTCATATGTAAAACCATTACTGGTAGTCTGAATCAGTCTAACATTAGCTTCTTTTCCACTTTGGAAATGTGTCTTGTCATACAGTGTAGCTAATAACCATTTGAATGTTAAATTATATTGGTAGGCTGAGAATCTGGGTACCTTGATCACTTGTTCTCTTTCCTTTTCCTATATCCACTATTGTGAAGGGTTCTCCCCCCAAGTATATGTTGTCTGAGTTGGCTGAGGGTGTTTATTTCCTCTGTTTTGTTTTTGGGACTGTGGATCTCTGCAGAAATCTGCATGCTAATTAGTTTCCAAAGCAGAATCCATTGTGCATGTAACAATCAAGATATACATGGCAATCTAAAACACACTGGTTGATTATAGAAGGAGCTAATATAGAGCTGCTCTTAATTATAGTAACATTTCTAAGACTGCATTTTGAAGCAATCTTTCCTTTGTTTTCTAAAGTGGCTAGGGTTATAGGAGTGTATGGTATTAAATGAACTGTAAAATTGCCTTTGAAATTTGTTTAAAAGACTAGCAGTTGCAACCCTAGGGGATGATCAGCAAATTTAATAAAGATTACAAAAATGAAATTCTTGTCCTATTAGGTCAATGTTACGCTTTAATGGTTTTAGTTACTAGTTTTCAGAATTGCTGGTTTTAACATATTTTTTCCAATATTTTAAAGTGATGGCATTTGTTTATGGGTTAAGTGTTAATTTTCAGAATTATGGAACATTAACATTTGTAAGGGTAGTGCTGTAGAAGAAATTTATAATTTCAAATTATCCTTTTAAAAGAATTTATCACACTTCAATTTGAGTAAGTACTTGGAGAATACATTAGTTTTACTTATAGCTGGTTTATTAATCTGAATTACTTAATGCCAATTCATTGATTTAAATATTTCCCACTATGTATATTTTTATTGATAAATACATGTGAAATTAATATTGTTTTGAAAATTTAGAGGATACAGCTGGAAAATATTAGTACATGATCCTTAATAGATTCGGTGTGTACAGCTTTGGATAGTTTTGGTAGGTGCATCATGGAATTACAGTCTGGTCAAAACTATGTTAACCTTTTTAATGAGCACATTACTGTGTTCTTACATAGAGTTTAAAGAATGTAAGTACATGTAATAAAGTCTAGTATAATGAATAATGGGATTTGGTAGGTGTTTAAGGAATTTTTTCCCCGATTTCATTTTAGAAGTATTTTTTTTTAGACCTATGTGTAGAATCATAGTATTGTTTATTGCTGGGAAGGATCTAAAAGGCACTAAGTTTACCTCTCTGCTAAGTATCAGTGTAATTTTCCAGTATCAACTTGGTTGGTTTTTGGTTATTTTCACAAAAAGATTCCAATTCTCACAATTTTGGAAGGTATATGTATTTTGTATATAAAATAGGAACATCATAAAAAGGAATGGATGCAGTGTATTACAGAATTGATATGAGCATTGGCAGTTAATTCCCATCCAGTACTGTGTTTATTAAAAAGTAGGAAATCTATGGAAATAAAATATCTTTTATGCCTTATAGAAGTTGTATTATGAGTAGATGGAAATCTTAACCATAGTTCACACTGAAAATTTCATTTTAAAATAGTGGGACATTGAAAATAAAAGATATGCCATATGCATTTCCTGAGAGAAAAATTTTAAGATATTTGGTGATACAGAAAATGATGTCAAAACCATCATTTTGTGGAATAAGGGAGTTTGGGGAACTCATGGAGTGAGTACACAATTTAAAAAAAAACAACAACAGTAGAAATGAGATTGCCATGGTGTTTACATCCTTAGTTGGATATTCTCACCAAAAAAAGTTCCTAAGGGTTGGCTTCATCTCATTTCCCATGTAGTCTGTAAGAGTTTTTTGGCAGGTTCATTAGGAAATCAACAGTCAAAGCCAGATAGATCTCATTTTCTTAACTTAAAAGATTCCAGGAATCATTCATCCTAAAATGAATAACTGACCAAATACCATGTAAGATTTGTACAGTGATCCATTGGCTGCTCGGTGTAGACCTGTGTGAATTCTTTTATCTTGTCCTTATTCAGTTATGAGTAGCTGTTTATCTGGTAGTTTTTGCAGCCACGAAATTACACAAAAATGAAGTTAGTATTTTACCGCCAAAGGAAGACTAATAGTTGGCACAAGAATCCAATAGTAATGAGAAACCTGTGGTCAGTAAAGAAGCAAATAGTTAGTGAGTTGAAAGTAAAGACTTTAGTTTGTCCGGTGCAGTAATTGGATAATTTAAAAAAAAAATTTGTTCAAAGGTTATAAAGAAGCGCTGTTAACAATTGATTTTATATTCTTCATATAGTATAATTGCTTTTTAAAAAACATAAAGTAACCTGGAAAATTTGCAATTTAATGTGAGATTTTAACAGGATAATCACATTAAAATGTAGTAAAAACTTGTTTTGATAATAATCTCATTTTTTGGGGTGCGAAGATGACTCCTTTTCCAATCAACAAACATGGTAATTGTAAATGCTTTATTATTATAATGGTGGGATATAGTTTAGCAGCCTTTGACAGAGGGGAAAAAAGTAGATTTTCTTCACAGTTGTTAACTGACAAAGAAATGTAATATTGTTACTCCTTTTCAAGCCACATTGGCCAAGTAATGATTGTCAGATGTCCAGCTTTTTATCATAAATTATCTTTTTATTGCTATAATTTTTTAAACTCCAGATAATTTAAATTGGGTGAGACAAATTTAAAGTGGGTGATAAATTTTTCTTCAATAATTGCAGTACTTAAGAGAAAATAATTGAGTACACAAGAAAAGTAAAATATCTAAATGCCTAGATTTCTTAATCTTGAGTAATGTATGGACTTTAAGGAGAAAAATAGTACTTTAAGGAGAAAAATAGTACTCAGTATTGTTTTGAATTATTTTTGTTAAAACATTGTTCAGTGCATAAAACTGTACTAATGCAAATGTATAAACTTATGCTCTTGGGCCTTTATAAAATTATAAAGTACATTCAACTATAGAGTAATTAAAATCTAAAATAATTTAGAATTGAGGATGCTTTATTTAATCTGCTTATAAATATTGGTGTTGTCTCTTTTTGGCTCCCCCCTCCTTTTTTTTTTTTTTGCCATGTCTAGACTATGGTGTGCTGCTGGATCTCAGATTTTCTTATCTTTTTTTCTCTTGCCGTACTGCTACAGAAACATCTTTATTATGTTATCTGACCTTTGTTTGTTGTAATACAATTCTTTATTAATTCCACTATTGTTCTTTTCTATTAACCAGAGACCATTCTTGCAAAGAACTCCTGAGTCTTTTTTTTTTTTTTTTTAAGATTTTTATTTATTTATTTGACAGAAAGAGACACGGAGAGAGGGAAAGGAGCAGGGGGAGTGGGAGAGGGAGAAGCAGGCTTCCTGCAGAGCAGGGAGCCGGATGCGGGTCTCCATGCCAGGATACTGGGATCATGACCTGAGCCGAAGATAGAGGCTTAATGACAGCCACCCATGCGCCCCAACTCCCGAGTCTTTGGTTCCACTTAGAGACCACAATTGTCTTAAACCCTTGATTATGAAGAATTAACAGTGATACCCACTTTACTGTCATTGTGGTCCTATATAGGAGTAAAAATTATTTACAATTGGTGATGAATGGTAACTTGGTATACTGATAACATTTTAATTTAGGGTAACATTTTTTCCCTTTTTAAAATTTACTTAAACTCAGGTTAGTTAACATATTGTATATTACTAGTTTCTAGGATAACACATTTTAATCGATGTCTTCAAGCTAAATGGTATGATCCCCAAGCTCAGTGGTAATGGGTGCTGAATACATTCATTGTTTTAGAATATAAACTGCAGTTAAAAATTCCCTTCCCTCTTTGTTTCGACTACTGTGCCATCATTCTCTCGTAAATCTCCCTTTCCGTCAGCCCATGGTCACCTCTGTTCTTCTTGTGACCAGTTCTCTTCTGTCCTGTTGAGTGGATTTTTCCTTGTGACTCCTTTAGGCATGTTCAGTTTTCTTCTCCCCATCATCCCGGATCTGATCCCTTCCATCTTCCTTTGACATCAGCACTGACCATGAATTTGAAGAATACTCTTGGGAGTTTATTTCACCAGCTTGAATCAGTTGGTATGCTCTGACTCCTTCCTACCACGTGTCCTTCGTTAATCACTTCTATTTTTGTATGTTTGTATGTTCTATGTTTGTAATCCTGTTCCTTCTAACTTCTTTACCACTCTCATTGTAGATCTTTTTCTCAACCTATCTCTCTTGTCTTGCTTGGACTCATGTTGATGTTTTTGATTTTTAACTTCTGAGAGTTGATGTCCAAGCAGCCAACGATGGTGGTCATGATCATCATCATAAGGTTGTAAAGTTATTTATAAATGTATCTTAATAATTGTATTATTTGAATTTTAAATACCATACTTCCAAAGTGTATTTTTTGAAACGAAAAATAAAAAATTGGATGTTTTCTTATTTGAGATACTTAAGATCATTAAGATTTTGAAAGCAAATGTATTTGGCTACAAAGAAATGTTAGAATTTATTTGTTGGAATCATGACTACCAGAAATGAAGTAACTTTTTTTTTAAAAGATTTTATTTATTTGACAGAGATCACAAGTAGAGAGGCAGGCAGAGAGAGAGGAGAAAGCAGGCTCCCTGTGGAGCAGAGAGCCCTATGTGGGACTCAATCCCAGGACCCTGGGATCATGACCTGAGCCGAAGGCAGAGGCTTTAACCCACTGAACCCCTGAGGTAACTTTTTATGTCATGAAAACTTTGCTGAGTTCTCTTTACCAAACACATTGGGATACTTGTATTCAAGACCTCCCTGTGTTAAATCCTTGTGAAGTGCCACTTACTAGTACATGAATATAGATGATAATATGGGGTTTATACACAAATATAAATTATGGTCACCTCTTGGTTATTGAATGGATGATCATGATGGCAGGAGGAGGGGCACTCCTTACTGATAGAGCCTAAGTGCCTGTTAGCAATAGGGTTCTAAGGTGAACAGGATAGTAATGTTGATAAATGAAGAAGAGCAGTAGAGAGGAAGCTAGGGCAAATCCTGGGGTGAGTACTATTTTGGCATATGTCCTATGACTTTGGGCCAGTTAGCTTCTGTAATCTTCACTTTCTTCTGTAAAGTCGATGTTTACCCAGAGTTGTGGTTTCGTAAAGTAATATGCATGTTTTAATTACAGTCTGATACAGAGTGATCAGTAAGTGGTGGCATTTAAAAATGTTACTAATCTAAGCATTAAATCTTATGTTAAAATATGCACTTGCATTAAGTCTCTATTGTGGAAAGTGTGGGCTGATTTTTCAAGAAGTGTTACGAGGTTTAGTAGGCTTTTATTAAGCTACTTGTGCATTCTGGATGAATTGAATTTCTGGTCATGGTTGAAGGTAAACAGATGGGCTTCTGGATGTTAGTCCTGTCATGCCTGGCACCCCCAACACTGGCCAGAGGATCCCTTCCCCCTGTCCTGCTCCTGGGTATGTATGGTGGGCCAGGTGGATTCTCTTCTGGATGGGCACAATTGTTTTGGCATCAGCAGCAGGTTTTTACAATGAATTCCATTGGAAAGAGGTAACTTACTAACAGTGCAAAAGAAAGCTTGTGTAACTTGGGCTGAAGGCCCCACTACATTCCAATAGAAAATTTCATATATGCAACCTACATAAAGTGACATTTCAAATTTGCCTCTTCCACTAATAATCTTCACTCTTAAATATAATCACATCGAAGTTACCTGAGTTGTTGAGCCCACAAAAAAGTCTGCCTGTAGTAAATGTCAATATGTGGTGCCTCCAAGGAAATCTCAAGAGTAGGGCTTTCTCCTTGCTCATCCTTGCCTTCCTGGAGTTGTATATAACGTAATTCCTGGATAGGTTAAGACCTCAGTAAATGTTTGTTTTTTACCTAGTCAAAGTTAAAATGTGGATTAAGTTATTAATACTTGCCCCTAATTCCCCTGCCAGATGTTAAAAGACTGGCTTTAATACTGTCCTTACCCCTAAGAGTTGGCTGATTTTGGTTAATTGATTTAATTTGTTATATTAACTCATTAATTCAACAAAAGTGTATTAGGTTTGTGCAGTCCACCAGGTGTGTATAAACATTGGTGAGTGTCACAGAGTGGTGTCACACAGCATCTCATGGTTACAATGTACTGGGGCTTAGAGATGAGCAAAATAGGCAATTCATTTAGTGACAAATGCTGAGAGATGGAGTGTTGGCCTTTGGGAGACATTCATAAGGAACATCTATCTTCTTGGGACTGAATTTCTAAGGATCTTGAACAGTTACACATACTATGATAGCATATCTTTTAAAGAATATAAACCACACTTACGTACTGATTTGCTCATCCTGGTATTTGGTAACCTGTGAATTATTAAAGGGTTATATTATCATAGAAGAATAACTTACACTTTAGATAGTCCACATATTCTCTCGAGTAATTTCCTGACCCACGAAAAGGACATTGGAGTAGACAAGTTCTGAAATGCTTTAAGTGCCAAGGTCGTTGATTTTTTTCAGTCATTTATAGTGTGTGCTCTAAGCAGCATTGATTACTCTACCATGTGTTGAGCCTTGCTGGTCCTGTCGGGGCACACAGAATCATAGTTTTATTTGCATATGGTTTGCAGTCTGGAAGGATTTAATTTGATGGTATAGACCAGTGCTGCTAAGATTTTAATGGCATTTGAGTGGGGGGTGGTTAAATGAATATTTAAATTTAGTATATCTGGGATAGGCCCTACGGTTCAGTATTTATTAAATTCCCAGTGATGTCCCCTTGTTGGTGGACCACACTTTCACTACCAAAGGGTCTAATAAACAGTATTTTGGGGGAAGGTAATAAAAGGGTATCTAGCATATATCAGACACTATTGAGTAAATAATGTTTTTGGTAAGTAAGCTCATTCTCTTACTCTATACAGAGGAGGAGCAAGGGAAGTTGCACTGAGGAGCCCTTGTGTGTGCTGATTGTCTTTTCCAAATTATTCTTGCTCACCTTTCTGGCTCTAATTCCTCTGGTGTTCTTCACCAGCCTCATATTTGAGATCTGTCAGATCATGTGTGTTTCTGTGTGTGTGTAGGGATGTAGGGGTGATCCTACCCCAGGTATCTAAATTTGATATTTCTATATTATGAAGGTTAATTCTCTTTCCAAATGTTCCTATCTAGGCTGTATATAAATTAGTTTTACTGTGACTGCTGCCCTTGGCATTTCCTGTGCAGACAATGATGTTTCTATGCCTCCAGTCCCCCCATCCCCTCACTGCACCTCTGGTCTCTGTGGACCCGCCATTGGTATATGCCGACATTGCTCTGGTCTTGAATTTATTTGCAAAGCTACTCCTTTCTGTTGCCGGATGGGCACTTCTGAACACTGCCTCACAGAATCCAAACCTTCATCCACGGTTAATACTAGTTCTTTTACCAAGCCTGGGAAGCTCCTCACCCCTGTTCCAGACATGGCCATTCACTTTTGCAAAAACGGATTTCTTTCAAGTATCCTATTATGGCCAAGTTGTTCAAATCTTACCTCAATTAAAATGTTCATCTCATACTACTTCTCCCAAACTATACGTATGTAAAGGAATAGCTTATAGGTGGAGGCATTATTTTCCTGGAATGAGCAACAGAGTGGCTTACTATGATGTAAATGCAGTCCTCACTAGCATAGAGTGTGTGCTGCCCACCAGCATGGCCAGGCTCACCTGTTTGGTGTTAGCATAACCATTGAGTGAAAAGGTCAGGATAGTAAGAAGCAAACTGTGCTGCATGAGGTCACAGAAATGGCAGCTTGCAGTGGAAGAGGAAAATAAGTGAAAAGAGGAGTCTCTCCAGTTACTACTAGAACTGTTGAGGATTTAAAAATTTTTTTTTAATTTTAATTTTATTTTTTCAGTTTTCCAAGGTTCATTGTTATTTTTTAAACTCTTATTTCTCAAGCATTTTTAATTGACCAGGGCAAATTGATACATAATAGTTACAAATAATTATGTAATAGATATTTGTTGGTTTAGTAGTTTATTATGTGATTTTAAGTTTATCTGCAGTGTTGTCTATTGGATGATATTTATTTTAATTCCTTTCTAGTTCTGAACTTCACATAATGTGAAGCTAGGTAGGATGGCTCTTAAAACATTCTAAGCGCTACAGACATTTCTCTTTCTAAGGTTGTATTGCTATTTTATCTACAGCCTCCCTGTTAGCAGCTGTGGGTGAATATAACTATTCTCTAATTTTGAGACCATTTCTTTTGGGAAACATTACCCATGTAATAATGATGGCTCTAAATATGATTACCACTGAGTTTAGATGTGTTCCCTGGACTCCCTGGAGAGAAAAGTCAACTACTTGCCAAGAGTCAGCAATGTTGAAGGTGCATCTTGCTAGAAGCAAAGATGGGGAGCAGTAGTGACATCATGAGCCATTTTCATGTTAAAAAGTATTTTCATCACTAAAAATTTTGTGTGTTGTTACTGATATACTAGTTTTCTGAATTGTCTCTAAGCAAAGAGTAAAAGTGCAAATAAAAACCCCATGATGATTTCCAGAACTTTGTCATCAGCTTACTTTCTAAATTTTTGTGTTGTAGCCTGGATTAAAGTTTTAATGAACTATGTTATCATTTGAAACAAATCTTGAAAGGCAGTGTGGTAGACAATGATTGTACACCTCTTTCCTTTCATCTGAGGAGTGGACACTTCATTTTCCCTCTGGGGGAACATGTGTGTGGGGTGAGAGAGAGGAGGTAGTGTGCCATTCTCACTGTGAGAGTGAAGCCAGTCAGAGGACAGACGGGTTGGCCCTTAGAGACAGACATAGGAGATGGACAGATAGCAGGTGTGGTATTCATTTCTGGTTCCTGTTGCTTCTGATACCCAGCTCCACTTCTACCCTTTTCCACCTGCTCTTTTCATGGTAATGTGACCACTAATTGATATTTATGATGGTTTGCCGCCTTCTTATGCCATAAGTTACAAATTGAATGGTACTGTTGGTGTAGTTTTATTGATGTATTCATCCAACACAGGTATTGGCACACACTTCACTGGCCCATCTAAAATACAGACATTTGACCTGGATCTCAAAGTAACTATGTAGAGGTTGGACCAACATTGGACATGTAGAGATTGGACTTACTGATAAAGCCAGTCTACTCTTGAGATAACATGGTATGGAACACTGCCCAATGGTGCTTTCTATTAGAGTGTGCTGACTCACAACCTGGTCACATCCTCTCTCTTAAACATGATTGGTTCATGCACCCAGTGAGGGTGCTCCCTGGAGTTGAAGCTATGTTGCACAATGCTGCAGTGTTCTTTTGCTACTTCACTAGGCCCACTCCATTCCAGCTCTGACGGTGCTAGGCCTGAGGGCAGGATAGCTGGGAGTGAGGTCATATTTACATTTCCTGAGCTTTTCATTTCTATTTCTTTTTAAAATTGAGATCTAAATTACATACCATATAATTTGCCATTTAGCAGTGTACAATTCAGTGTTTTTAAATGTATCCTCAAGATTGTGCAACTATCACCATTATCTAATTCTGGTACGTTTCCAGAATGATGGACATTTGAGCTATTTCCATTTTTGGGCTCTCATGGTATTATAAACATTTGTGTACAAGTTTTTGCATGGACAAATGTTTTCATTTCCCTTGGGTAGATACCTAGGAGTAGAATTGTCAAGTCATGGTAGCTCTTTAATCATTTTGAGGAACTGCCTGGATATTTTCTAAAGTGCATGTGTCATTTTACAACCCTACCAGCAGTGTATGGGGGAAGTTCTAATTTCTCCACATCCTTGCCAATGCTTATTTGTTTTTGATTCAGGCAATCCTAATGGGTATAAAGTGGTAATTCAATGTGATTTTTAGTTTATTTTTTTTAAGATTTTATTTATTTATTTGACAGAGAGAGATCACAAGTAGGCAGAGAGGCAGGCAGAGAGAGGGAGGGAAGCAGGCTCCCCGCTGGGCAGAGAGCCCGATGCGGGGCTCGATCCCAGGACCGTGAGATCATGACCTGAGCTGAAGGCAGAGGCTTAACCCACTGAGCCACCCAGGTGCCCCTCAATGTAATTTTTATTAATCACTAATGATGTTGAGCATTTTTTTTTTACAAGATGTGTAAATTTTCTTTAGAGAGATGTCTATTCAAGTCTAATGCCCCTTGTTAGAATTGGGTTCTTTGTTGTTTTATTGTTGAGTTGTAAGAGTTCTTGTTTATTTTGGATACTAGATCCTTATCAGATAGATGGTTTGCAACCCATTCTTTGTATTGTCTTTTCACTCTATTGACACTGCTCTTTGGTGTACAAAAATTTTAATTTTTATGCAGTCCAATTTTTTTTTTCCTTTGGATGCTTGTACTTTGATGCATCTAAGAAATCATTGTCTAGTCCAAGGTCATTATGATGGTTAGTTTTATGTGTCAACTTGGCTAAGCTATAGTAACTAGTTATTTAATCAGTTGCTGATCTGGATCTTCCTCTTGAGATACTTTATAGATGTAGACACAGATCAGATACAGGCAACATCTACAATCAGCTAAGTAAAGGGGACCATCCTCGCTAATGGGAGTAGACCTCTTCTAGTCAGTTGAAGGCTGTAAGGAAAACAACTGAGGTTTCTGGGAGGAGAATAAATTCTGCATCAAGTCCTACCTGTATGGCCAGCCTGCCAATCTACCTTATGCATTTCAGACTGGCCAGCCCCCACAGTCACTTGAACCAGTTCCTTAACAATAAATCTGTCTCTATCTGTGCCTATTGATCAATCAGTCTATTTAGTCATTTATCATTTATTGTTCCTGATACAGTAACAAAGAATTACGTCTATGTTTTCTTCTACAAATTTTATATTTTTAGCTTTCACATTTAGGTCTTTGCTTGGTTTGAGTTTGTTTTTTAATATAGTGTGAGGGAGAGATCCAAATTCATTGCATGGTGATACCAATTATCTTGGCACCATTTGTTGAATGGTCTTAGAACCCTTGTCAAAAATCAGTTCACCATGTATGTATGGGTTTATTTCTGGACTTCCAATTCTATTACATCAATCTGTAAGTCTAGCCTTAATGCCAATACCTGTCTTGATTACTGTAACTTTGCAGTAGGTTTTGAAATCAAGGATTGTGAATCCTCCAATTTTGTTCTTTTCAAGATTGGGCTTTTCTGAGTCTTTGAAGTTCCATATGACTTTTAACAGCTTGTTCATTATTGTGGGAAACAAGGAAAGTTGAAATTTTGATTGAGAATGTATTGAATCTGTAGATTGCTTTGGGAAGTATTTCCATTTT
>PISX010013448.1:0-56642 GCA_004024625.1 Mellivora capensis | reverse complement strand
TTTGGAATATACATCTTTCCATGACAATAGAAAGCTAACATCTTTCCATGTCAATAAATATAGACTTATAATTTTATTGTTCACCTACTGTTCATTCACATGCATATATCAAAATTCATTTAACCCATCACTTAATGTTGAACATTAGAGTTCTTTTCAATGTTTTCCTACATAAAAATGTAAGAAATGTTTTTCCTTCATAAAAAAGGCTGAAATAAATACCCTACTGTACATTACATCTTTAAGAAAATGTCCAATTATTTCCTTATGAAAAATTCTCAGAAAAGGACACTTTTAATCAAAAGTCATGCTTATTTTTAAAGCTTTTTAAAAATATATACTGATGTGTCACCCAAAAGGTTTACACCAGCATACCTTACTATAGTGTACATGATTAAATGACTTATTCCCTGACCAACACAGGATATCATCTTCCTTTTAATTTCTGTAAAACTTAAAGGCAAAAAAGAGCATTTTATTACTGCTTTAATTTGGATGTCTGATTACCAGTAAGACTGGCCATTTGTTCACATTTTTGTTAAATATATATTTCTTCATGTTGGTGTTCACTTATTTTCTTTGCCCATTTTTCTAGTGGGGCTTTTCCTTTTGCTTATTAGTTTCCACAAGTACTTTATATTTTTATTGTTTTTATTTTTGTTAAAGATTTTATTTATTTATTTGAGAGAGAGAAAGCAAGCATAAGCAGGCGGAACAGGCAGAGAGAGAGGGAGAAGCAGGCTCCCTGCTGAGCAGAGAGCCCAATTTGGGGGTCAATCCCAGGACCCTGGGATCATGACCTGAGCCAAAAGCAGACGCTCAACCCCACACTTAACCTAGGTGCCTGTACTTTATATGTTTATCCTCTGCAGTTTCTACTTTTGATGATACACTTACAAAGGCCTTCTACTCTCGGGGCACCTGGGTGGCTCAGTCATTAAGTGTCTGTTTTCGGCTTAGGTCATAATCCCAGGATCCTGGGATTGAGCCCCATACTGAGCCCAGCATCAAGCCCCACATCGAGCCCCCGCTCAGCGGAAAGCCTGCTTCTCCCTCTCCTCCACCCTTGGTTGTGTTCCCTCTCTGGCTGTGTCTCTCTGTCAAGTAAATATATAAAATCTTTTTAAAAAGAAAGAAAAAGAAAAGACAATGGCCTTCTACTCTCAAAGATTATATGGTTACTTATGTTTCTTTCAGTACTTTTATGAATTCATTTCCCAAATTTAAATCTCTTAACCAGTATGCTGAAAACATGAATTAGAGGTATAATATGGTATTAAAATCCTACTAACTGTCCTTGGAACCCAGCAGAGATTAAGCTTGAATGAAGTAATACATCTTAGATACAGCAGGTTCTAAGGGGAAACTACTTTTCCAACACCCACTGCAACTAGTTGAAGGAAACCACTGGTAAAACCTCCTACAAAAAACTTAAATCAAAATAAAAGAGAAAGTTCAATAATACTGAACTGTGCTATCAGATTGACAAATTATTTAAACAAAATTTTAAACATAATTTCAGTGTTGTCAAGGGCATGAGGAAACAGGAACTTTCTCAGACACTGTTGGCAGAAGTATGAATTTATATAATCTTTTCATGGAAAGAAGTTTGGCATTATCTATCAAATGTTTAAATGTTTAAAATGTGCATACTCTTTGATGCAACAATTGCACTTCTAGAAGCTCATTCTGTAACAACAGGTCTATAAACATGGAAGGATACCTGCACATGTTGATCATAGAAGGGAAAAACTGGAAACCTAAATGGTTAAATAACTTAAGATACACCAATACTATAAAATTCTATGGAGTTGTTAAAGAATGATATCTATACATAATCAACATGTACAGTTTCATTTACAAAACAAACTACTAAATTTTTAAAAAATAGTACAGTATGATTCCATTTTGTAAAAAGAAAAAATAGATATACAGATAGATGTACATGTAAGTCTATATGATAATGACATTGAATTTTTATTGAAAAATGTCTGAAAAGACAGAATTGTTAAAAATTATTACCTGTAAGGAGGAGGATAGGGTTGAGGGAGGAACTGCAGGCAGGGATTAACTTTTTACAGTACACATTTATAAAGGTTTTGAATTTTTATACTAGGTATCTATTACTTTTACAAAGGGGAAAAATCAAAAAGACATTAAAATTCTGAATAAAAAATATTTTAAAATAAGATTCTTAAGTATAGTGGTTAATACAAAGACAATGGTCTACATAAAGTACAGAAAACTAACACATTTTATTTTGTAATATACAATAAAGTTCCATTAGTAAGTCTTTATTTCAAAATGTTTATGTCTTATAATAAATTTGAACACTGGGATCCAGAATCTGAAGCCATGCTGACAGAATTCTTTAACATATTGAATACTTTCACTTTAAAAAGCAACTTATTTAGGCTAGAATCCCCTAGAAAAAAAAATCTTAAAAACTCAAAGATGGAAATTATTTCAAATGTATTTATCTAATAGAAATTTTATATACTGAGTCTATATTATTCAAGATTCTGTAGACTATTTGGGTCTGAATTAGAGAAATCCTACCGCACTTCTATTTTTCTTTTGATCCTCCTATGATCCCTTTTTACCAAAGCATGTAGTGAAGCAAGTTAAGACCTGACTCATTATTTTGCTAATACAAAACACTACTTTAAATAAAGCAACAGTGTCTTCAATTATAAAATACTATAAATTATAAATAACACAAACCTTGAATAAAAGATCTAGCGACAATTACTAGAAGTTCATTTCTTTCAAATACTCACTTACTACAGCTGTCTTTGATCTCCTTACTATGTTTACAGTAATGACCAATTTCCTCATCTGTTGTGTTTATAGTTTCATGTATCTTACAAATAGTTGCCTTGTTTTCTTTAATATCTTCAAGGCATTCTGGAAAGGAGAAATGTTTAAGATGAAAACCACAAATTCAAAATTAACAAATACAGAGGGAGAAGGGGTATAGCAACTTACCTAAAAGGAGGAGAATTAGAGAACTGAGAGGAGGTGAGGCTTGCGATGCGAAAGCCCTATACTAAAAAGCACAGAACCAGAACCAGGCTTCTCCTAGACCTAGAAGCAAAGGATTTGTGTTTGGAATTGTGTGTGTGAATGAAACTAACATTATACTGTGTTAACTAATTGGAATTTAAATAAAAACAAGGAAGGAAGGAAGGAAGGGGGGGGAGGGAGGGTTGGTTCCTGTCCATCATCTTTAACGTAAGAGGGCTAGATTAAGTGATACCTAGGATCAATGGCATCTTATGACAGTATGAGTTCATGTAAACATTTAGTCATGTATGATACTGACTTGTTTTTGTTTTGACAAATGTAAAATTTCTCTTTATCAATTCCATGTCAATTAATTACTAAATACACATTCAACTCACTTGTTTTTTGTTACTAGTGAGCAATACAAGATAAAATTAGAATTTCTTAAGTATTAAAATAAATTCTTTTTTTATTTTATCTGCATTCTTTTTTGTTGCAGAAAGGTAACCAAATTCTATCTTTTCAGAACTATCAAGAAATTAATGGTTCTATTTTATGATAGCTTTTATGTAGGATCTTAAAATACTATATTTATGTAATTTGCTTTGCCATTTCTCTCATAATATCAATTTTCAGAATTATTCCTGAAAATGGACATTCATCAGTCCTGGCCCCTGACTTCTGGTGATGTTTAAAAAGATTTTAAAAATTCACTCATGTGATCCAAAATCTATAAAGAACTTATCAAACTCAACACCCAAAACCCATATAACCCAGTTAAAAAATGAGAAGACACAGACATTTTTCCAAAGAAGACATACAGAGAGCTAATAAGACACATGAAAAGATGCTCTACATTACTTATCATCAGGGAAATACAAATCAAAACTACAATGAGATATCACCTTGCACCCATCACAATGGCTAACATTAACAACAGATGTAGGTGAGGATGTGGAGAAAGAGAAATGTTCTTACATTATTCATGGGAATGTTAACTGGTGCAGCCACTCTGGAAAATGATATGGAGGCTCATCAAAAAGTTAAAAACAGAACTACTCTGTGATCCAGCAATAGCACTACAGGGTATTACCCAAAGGATATAAAAATACTGATTGGATGTCTCAGTCAATTAAACATCCAATTCTTGATTTGATCTCAGGGAGGTGAGTTGGAGCCCTGGATCTGGCTCTGTGCTAAGTGAGGAGCCTGCTTAGGATTTTCTCTCTTCCTCTGCCCTACCCCCACACAAATGCTCTCTCCAAAAAAACCAAAAACAAAACAAAAACTTGATTAGAAGGTGCACAGGCACTCTGATGTTGACAGCAGCATGATTAACAATAGACAAGTTATGGAAAGAGCCCAAATCTTCATCCACTGATGAATGGATAAAGAAGATGTGGTGTAGGGGCACCTGGATGGCACAGTCAGTTGGGCATCTGACTCTTGGTTTCAGCTTGGGCCTTGATCTCCCTGTCCTGGGATCGAGCGCCCCCATCCAGCTCCATACTCAGCATGGAGTCTGCTTGAGATTCTCTCTCCCTCTCCCTCTGATCCTCCCACTCATGTTCTCTCTCTTTCCCTCTTGCACTCAAATAAATAATCTTAAAAAAAAAAAGATGTGGAGCATACATACAATGGAATATCAGTCATGAAAAAGAAGGAAATCTTGCCGTTTGCAACAAGGATGGTGCTAGAGAACATTATGCTAAGCAAAATAAGTCAGTCAGAGAAAGACAAATAACATAGTATTTCACTTATATGTGGAATTTAAGAAACAAAACAAATGAACATGGGGGAAAAAAGAGAGAGGGGGACAAACCATAAAACAGACTCTTAATGATAGAGAACAAACTAAGGCTTGCTGGGGTTGGGGGGGAGTGGTGGGGGGGATCGGTTAAATAGGTGATGGGTATTAAGGAGGGTGCTTGTGATGAGCACCAGTGTTGTATGTAAGTGATAAATTGCTAAATCCTATACCTGAAATGAATATTACACTTCCTGCTGAATAACTGGAATTTAAATAAAAATTTGAAACTATAAAAAAGCACAAATTTAAAATTTACTCATAGGTTTGAAAGAACCTGTTATCTGAGAAAAATAACATTTTCAACTGTGCTTAATTAAGGTGTTAGTCTGCTTAAAGTAAAATTCTTCAACACAAAGTAACTAAATGCTAAATACAGAAATTTATTACTGAAAAGCCATAGTTAAGGCAAACAGATAGATAAAACTAGAACAAAAGTTATAATCCCCAGTATAGGTTACCCTAAACAAGGCAACTGCTTATTATCTTATATGCCATAAAAAACTTAAAAGCTAGAAAAACTTTATCATGCAAAACGACTTACTATTAATTCGTTGAAGCATATCTTCTTTAGTGCTTATATCTTGCTCATACTGGAAAACTAAAAAAATAAAAAGTGATTTCACTTCATTATTACAATGTTAAATGACAATACAAATAGTTACTTATTTCTTTATTTTCATTTTATACCTACCAAATTCTAGCAAAAGTCTGTCCAAACTGACAAACAGGCTGTCATTCATCTTGGATACTATATTAAAAAAAAAAATTGTAAGGGGAGATTTTCTGAAGTCCTATGCAAAACAGCATATATTCGTACGGTAACTAGGCATTATTTCAGTAGAATGTCGGGGGAGCAAGAACTGAGGAGGAGAGAGACCCCTTCAGCCCAGTACTGGGCACAGCCCTAGAAAGGCACTTAATTAATACTTGCTCAATGTCACTGCAGGACTGAAATATCTAAGGGCGGGGGGGGGGGGACCTTAATAATCGTTCATACGTGGTATGTAACACGTCACTGAATATTCTGGAGTGCAGAGACACCAAGATTTCTCAAAGGGATATGCCTTTTAAAATCATCTCTCTGAATATGCCCTTTCTCGGCGTGAGGACTACTACGCGCAGCAAGATTCCTAAAGAAAGTCCTTAACCAACACCAAAGGCAAAACAAAGCGAGAGTGCAATTTTACACTTAACGAATTTACCACCCAAAATGCAAAAAGTAAAGGTTTTCACAGGACTGCCAAGTCGCATTACAAAATACGCCCGAGGCGGGGTCGTTATTACTCGTCACGCGCAGACTCGAGAAGCCACTCTTCCCACCCGTTCTGAAGCACGAAGTTCGCTCAGGACTAACACCCTCACAGCCGAGGAGCTTCTGCTCACCCGGATCCCTCCCCAACCCTCCAGCCAGGCGGCGGTGCCCACAGCTTGGGGCGGCTCTGGGGCCAAGGAGGAGGCCACGCGCCGACAAGCCCTCACGCGACCGCTGGAGGAACTCCAGAGACTGGGCCCGCCAGCCCCCCAGATCCCTCAGAGCCGCTCGCGCAGTAGAAATAACCGCCACGCACAGATCCTTTTCCCAGCCACCTCAACGGCCCCTCCGGGACCCGAACGTTTCACGCCCTCCTTTGTCTGGGTCCCACAACTCGACTCAGGGTCTCAAGTTCGGGGTACTCCACGCAGAACCCGACACTGAAATGCGGCCGGGGGTCCGCTTCCGCCCCACCCAGCCCCGCGAGACCCCGCGAACCGGCAGCGGGAGCTGCAGATCGCGCTGAAGAGCGAGACCGAACTCCCCGCGAGACCAGCGCTGCGGCAATCACCCCTTCCCGCTGGGCGAAGCGTGAACCAAGCACCCCAAAACCCTAGAGGTGGTGCTAGAGTCAGAGAGCAGCCCTGAAAGGGGACGGAGCAGGAACTTCTCAGGGATTTTCCTATTGCCTTGAAGACAAATGTTGTCTTAAGACGATTCATTCTTCTTGTAACTTAACAGTTTTAAGAAGTATTTTAAAAGAACAGCAGTAAATTTGATATCGTAACGTGAGAGGAAAAACCTCAAATCAATCATCAGAATTCAATTTTGCATTCAGTATTTTCAAAACTTCTTAAAAAGCAAGCATAAGAATTCAAATACATTTTCATTCAACAAACATTCTGAGTGACTCATTTTAGTTTCAAATAAAATGCACATTAACATTTTTGTCCAAACGCTGCCTTTAGATAATTTGTGCTCTTAGAATTTGTCAGCATATCCAAAGTGAAAAAAAGGGTAGAGAAAAAATAATTTAAGCAAGTCAGCCCACAAACTGCTTTCATTATTAATATATTTGTGGTAAAGATTTTCAATACTAAATGATCTAAATAATTGCCTCAACTCATCACAACCTAAATTCACAGATTATTAAAATGAAAAAAAAATGTGAGGTTTTTCTTGTTTAAATACCTCAGAGTACGTGTGCATAACTGACTTTATTATACTATGATGTAATATACTATGATGTAATGTTGCTCATTAGTATTAATGGTAGTAAGCCATCAAAACTAATTAAGTTTGATGGTGTAAGACATTTAACAGCTTTATTCTTATACGTGTTTATGATGTATTTGTTAACTAACCCCCTTTTAGGAAGGCATAGGGGCATAAATATGAAGGTTACAGTTATTTAGTCTTGCTGGTACTACATTGCTATGACTGTCAAGACAATTTCTTAGGTCAAAAGAATTGATTCAGTTCAACTTAACAGTAGATTTTCTTGTAAAAATTTGTGGAAACCTAGAAACATCACCTTACTGACACCTGAAAATTTATTTGCATTTAAATTCACATCTATGCATATCTCTTTTTTTAAGGTTTTATTTATTTATTTGACAGAGATCACAAGTAGCCAGAGAGGGGAGGAGGGGGAGCAAGCTCCCTGTTGAGAAGAGAGCCCGATTGAGGGGGTGGGGGATCCCAGGACCCTGAGATCATGATCTGAGCCGAAGGCAGAGGCTTAACCCACTGAGTCACCCAGGTGTCCCAACATCTGTGCGTATCTAATTACTCTCACAAAAATACAACTGTGTTCTACCAAAACCACTGCCACGAATTCCATTCCAAAAAATCCCTTCTGGAAAGCAATAAAGATAAGAAAGTTCCAACAACTGGAGGGTTTTAAATTACAAATTTTGTTCTTCCCTCTCTATGCCCCCAATGAAATATAGAGCACCATTTGAAAAATTATAGACCATTGACTTAGGTAAACATTTATCTTAACATCATTTTCTGGGAAAGTACTCCTGTAAAAATCCCTCCCTACATATTATTAGCACCTTCTCCTTTGCTCCAGACATGCAAATCAAAATCTGAAGAAATTCTTTATTTAAATGTGTTCCCCATTCTAATTGTACTGTATTCCTTTTTTTTTCCATTCCCTGCTGAATCTATCCAACAGAAAACACATCTCCTATTTACTATTGCTTTCTACTCCTTTCCTCATTGGCTTTTTAAACTCATCTGCTATCCGCATCTCATTTAACTGCTTTCTCAGATAATCAATAAATATTTTTATTCTAAATCTAATGGTCTTTCTCAGTCTTATCCCCCCCGCCTTTTTTCTAACTCTTCTACATATTTGGTCCTACCAAAGGTCTTTTTAACCTTGACTTCCAAGACACTACTCGATTATAGTTTTCTACCTCTCCTACCTGCTCATCTGATTTGGGTGTCTACTTCTTTCCCTTTTGCAATCACTACCCAACTATGGACTCTTATCAAAGCCTTTTCTTATTCTTTTTTTTTTAAAGATTTTATTTATTTGCCAGAGAGAGATAGTACACACAAGCAGGCAGAGAGGCAGGCAGAGGCAGCGAGAGAAGCAGGCTCCCTGGTGAGCAAGGAGCCGGATGCAGGACCCTTGGGATCATGACCTGAGCCGAAGGTAGCCGCTTAACCAACTGAGCCACCCAGGTGTCCCTCAAAGCCTTTTCTTTAACTCTAACTTTGTCTACACTCTTTTCTTTGGATCATTCAAATGACTTCAGTTATCACCTCTGTGCTTAAAATTCCCAAATCTTTATTTCCAGTCCTATCTTATTATCTAAGAGTTATAAATATATTTACATTTACATGCTTTTCCATCAGTCTGGGTTCAATCTGATCCAAATAGAAAGTAATCTCTTCCTTTCCTTCTAACACACCTGTCTCAGTAATATTGTAATTCCCCCCAAAATCAATACATGAAAAGTTATCTTAAAAGACTTGTTACTCTTTTTATATCTTATAACTATTCACAAAGTCTTGTTGATTTTTTTCTTTTTTTTAATTTAAATTCAATTAGCCAACATATAGTACATCATTAGTTTGTGATGTAGTGTTCAATGATTCATTAGTGTGTGTAACACCCTGTGCTCTTTGATATATCCCTATTTATATCCAATCAACTCTATAAACTGTTTTTGTAGGCATACATATATGGATTCTATTTCTCTCCATCTCAATTTCCACCATTTTAGTCCAGGTTACCATTATTTTCTCACCTGGATTATTATAGTAGCTTCCAAACTAGTTTTGCTATATATCTACTTCTGGCCCTCTAGAACATTCTTCATTCATCCTTCAATGGAGTGATTTTAAATGCAAACTTATTACTCTCTCTGTCTCTCTCTCTCATTAGACACACACACACACCTTAGAACACTTCAGTAGCAATGACTTCCTATTATTCTAAGGACAAAATTAATGATCATGGCTTATAAGGCACTTCATGATCCTTGTCCCTTTCTGTTTTTACATATTATACCAACCCTATTTTCTTCCTTGCAATCCAGCCTTACAGACCTTCTTTCAGTTCTTAACATGTTCCTTTCTAGGCATTGCACTTGCTGACTGCTTAGTATGGAATGCTCTATCTTTCAAATCCTTCAAATCTCAAGTATCACAGACACAGTAATGCTCATTAAACTCTCAGAGTTCATGTATTCATCCTTCATAGCCTTTAGCATGGTTATAATTCTATATTATTTGTGTAATTATTGTATAAATATCTATCTCATCCATTATACTGTAGGCTTCCTAAGAACAGGCCCAATCTCTTCTGTCCCCTCTGCTCCAACACACACAAACACCTTCACAGCCACAAGGAATAATCCCAGTTCAATTCACATGCAATTATAAGGCAATAAATGCCACCTCATTCTAAGAACAGTCCTTATAGGGAAAACAGTCATAGAAGAGGAAGTGAAACAATTTGAATCTAACACAAATTTATTTACATGAATGGTAATCAGGTCCATGAAAAAAACCAACAAGTTTAAAGTGTGCCCAGATTTTCAAATATGCATGATGAAATTTACAGTTTAATATTAAATTTATATATTAATATTAATCAAAATACCCCCCCTTTTTTTCCTCATTTGATCCCCTGTGGTAGGATTAGTGCTGCTCACCTTCCTGGCCACATTAGGTTTGTATTTTCATCACTTCCTTGAATTACCACATCAATAAAATATGAGTAGTTATTTGACACCTATGCTCTATTGACAATAATCCTAATGCTAGTAGGGTTTCTTCTAAGTGTGTACAAACCATATTGGGCAAATGCAAACAAACAAACAAAAACAGACTTTTTTGTTCTTGTAGATCTTAAAGGCACCATTTAATGTTAATTTGACCCATTCATTGTTTTGCTGTTTATGTATCTTTGTTTTTGGTGCAGTCCTGTTTCCCTCAAATAAATCTACTTTCTTCTAAAATCCTACTAAATGAGATCTTAAATTTTAATTAACCCCCCCTTATTCTATCTTTTACATCACATAATTCTTTAATTTTGTTTTTTACTCACCTTTGTATGCCAGCAGCTGGCCAGTGCCTGACACAAGATAGACACTCAAAAGGTACTTTAATTTAATTTATAAATGCATGAATGAAAAGTGCTCAAAAATGGCTATATCATTTCATATCTGGATTACTATAACAGACTGGGAACAACCTATCCCCTTGACCTATCCTATATTCTTCTTATTCCATCCTACAACAATTCTGATTTTCCTTGCATTATGGTATCCATCTAATTTGAAAGAAATTAATGATTATATTTTCCTCTGCTTCAAATTGGAATGTCTACACTATTTTAAGACCTTCTATAATTTGACCTTGACCTTATTTCCCAACAAAATCTCTCTCTTTTTAGCAGCCCAATTCCCTCATTGATCTATGAAGACACTATGCTTATTTAAGCTTCCATGGTTTTGTGTTCAATGTTCCTCTCAATTGGAAAGTTTCTTCTTGGTACTTTTAAATCAGTTGCGGAGAAATAAAGGCTTAGGACATTCAAGAGTTCCTTCTCAGACAACAGAACTCCTCTTTCTTAACAGATACCAATAACATTATATATCTAGCTCCCAGAGGGCTCATCTCAGGGATGGACATGTGACCAGGCCAGGAATGGCCTGACCAATCACAGTACTCCATCTCTGGGGCCAGTCTTTCCTTAAATGGTATGTGCAGAATGGTGAAAGAAAAATGTCTCTCTAAACTACTGAACTCCAAATACCTTGTAAGGCTGGAGCTGCTAACCGTCCTTCTCCCCATACAAAACAACAACAACAACAACAACAACAACAACAACAAAAAACAACCCTGCCCTATAACGAAGGCAACACAAACAAAAACAGAAACAAGATAGAGAGGAGTCAACTATCCCAGGGTTTTCAGTTTTATAAGTCAATAGGTTCCCTTTTTGTTCAAGATAGTCTAAGTTCAGTTGGTATTGCCTGCACTTATAGAGTCCTTTTAAATGCTGAGAAGTAGAGATGATAAAATTTTTGTCGCTACACATGCCATTTGAAATTTGATTGCATCAAATTTCCAATCATCAACGTTAGTTAAATTTTCCTTGTTTAGTCTCCATCAATTAATTGTAATCATTCCATGTTTTAGTTTGTTTCATATTTGATCCATGATTTCTTATACATATTTTGTTTTCCCTGGAGTTTCAATTGTATTTTTCCCCCCATAAAGAGAAGAATCATATGTTTTCTTCATCATATCATTAAATCCCTCAGGTGCCTTACTACTTGTTAATTGCTCTAGCATAATTTCTAAGCCTAGAGTAAGCACAAACACTCTACTTTGAGAGACCCATATCTTCGCAAGTTAATCACTCGATTTCATTGCAGACTATTTCTTAGGCTTCAGTCTGGGTGCATTCGTATAAGTAGGAGGGGATAGGAGAAGCCAATTACCACAGCCCTGCTCTGGATAATTTTTCAAGTTATAACCTCATTTTCTGCTCCTCTTCCCCTTGCAATTTTCTATATCTACCAACTCAGGGACAATCAATAGAAAAACTTCCTCATTTATTTTAAACAATATTAAATGTTAATTATTGTACCATGTTGCAATACAATGATGCCTTCAAAATCTGTGGAACTGTGTAGGGCTTTAGACATTTACAATAATAACCTCAAATCATGATACTTTTTCAGTTCTCTTATCTGCTTTTCCTATATAAGGAAACTATAAAATCTTACTGATGGACATAAAGAACATTTGAATAAATGACAGCCACTCCATGTACCTGAATGGGAATATTCATCAATGTAAATATGTACTTTATCCCAAATAAATCAACTTATGTAATACAATTTGTTGAAGGATATCATTGAGAGGATGACTGCTGGTTGACCCGTGAGCTAGACCCAAGCACTTGGAGGCTCCTCAACCCCTTCCCTATCCTTAGGATGCCTACCATTCCCACCACAGAGCCATTTTCAAGGACATAGCCTTGAGTGAGTAAGGTGTTATTGAGACAAACTGGACTGTATACATGACTGAATCCAGTTAAGGCCTCTGAAAACTTTTAAGATTTGGCATGTGGGTGCAGAGATCTACTCATCTTGTGCCACTTAAGACAAGCCTCATACGTAAGTTACTTTAAACCTGGCCCCTATCAATCTGAAGTAGTCTGCCTCTTTCTTTGGTCTCTCTTGCCCTCTGTGGACAGGGCTAAGTTTCTGAACCAACAATTAGGCAGCCAGACAAAAAAACAAAGAAATATGCCTTGAGAAAGAGATATCTGCAGGGGAAATTCCAAGTTGACCATTGACCTCTAAGTGGGACAGAGTGGCCCATATGTCAGATGCTTATGGGCCCCTATGTAAGTATATGGACACCCCAAAAATGCAAGCTGTTTCAATGCATTTGTTTGAGAAACTCTGCATAGCACACTGCAGCAAAGAAGGGAAACAAACAGCCGTCACAGTGGAATGGCCTCTATTGTGGGCAGTTCAGCTGGCCATCAATGCCCAATGAGAGACTGAAGCTCAAGTTAGAAAGATGGAAGAAGAGCTGAAGTTAGAGAAAAACATGCAGTTGTCTGCTATTCTGCTAACTTTGGAGCTGGGAACTAGGTGGGAGGGCATGATAATAAGTTGGAGACCTTTGCATGACATTTTACAAAGCAAGGAGGCCATAAACTGCCACAGATTAAGATCCAAGCATGTGTGCTAAAGCCTGATTAGGGCGCTAAAAGGTGGAATTACTCAGAAAGTGAGGAGGGCAAAGGGAAGGATGTTGTGGTTATTGATAATGATGTAGACAGAGTGCCCCATGCTGCCTGACAATTTTAAATAGCAATTACCCTAGAATCCTAAAGATAGAAAAATATACCCCAAAACTCCTACGAGAAAAGTTGCATTCTTCCTTTGTCCCTTGACTTTGTAAATTTATCATATCTGAAAAGTAAACATCCTAATAGATAACTAAAACACTGACTACAGTTGACTGAGAGTAGGGAAGAAAAAGGGGGGAAAGAAATTTTTTAAAATACGGACTGCTATAGAAGCTCCCTTACCCTAGATCTAGTTCACTAAGACATTATTGGTAAAGGGCAAATCCAAATCTTAAAAATCTTCTCCAAATATTAGTAAAAAGCTTTAGCCATGTGAGTGGGTAACCTTAACTTGTTCCATCAGAGACACATTTGGGTTCATCAGACATATTTGGGTTTTGTAAACTAATGAGTTTTATATTGTTATACCTGACTCATGGATAAAGTTTGGAATGAAAGCTATAGGGTCTCAGTTTGATTTTGTCTGTATTCTTAGATATATGTTATGTCTGTAGATATATGTTATGTATATGTGATGTTTTTCTGCCTCCAGTGGATATTGCTTAAATTAATTTGTAAAAGAGTTCTTTTTAATTAGCTTAAAGAAAAATAAGCTTTAAAATCAGTAGTGTAGGAGTTTCTGGGTGGCTCAGTGGGTTAAAGCCTCTGCCTTCAGCTCAGGTCATGATCCCAGTGTCCTGGGATCAAGCCCCACATTGGGCTTTCTGCTCAGCAGGGAGCCTGCTTCCTCCTCTCTCTCTCTGACTGCCTCTCCACCTACTTGTGATCTCTGTCCAACAAATAAATAAATAAAATCTTTAACATAAAATAAAATAAAATCAGTAGTGTACTTACATAGAACTGAAACTTAATTTTCTTTCATATGCTAAAAGGACATTTTCTTGGACTATTGGTCTGTTCTTAATGGAATTATGAAATGTTTTTAACTTTTAAGTAATCTGCCTAGAAAACAAAGATTCTGTGTTTTATCAAAATAATTTCCTGTACTTCATGTTGTCTTTATTAAGTCTTTGATTACTTAAGAAAAGCGTCTTCTCTACTAAGAGTTATTTTTCCAACTGCATAACTTCTTATATTTGCCTTTGAAGTCACTTTTATTTACTGAAATACAGTTAACACACAATACTACATTAGTTTCAGCTGTACAACACAGTGACTTGAGAAGTCTATACATTATTCTGTGCTCACCACAAGTGTAGCTACCATCTGTCACCATATAATGCTATTATAATATCACTGACTAAATTCTCTATGCTCTATCCCTGTGACGTACTCATTCCATAACTAGAAGCCTGTATCTCTCTCTCCCTTTCACCCATTTTGCCCATCCTCTCACCCTTCTCCCCTCTGGCAACTATCAGTTTGTTCTCTATATTTATGGGTCTGTTTCTCCTTTTGTTTGTTTGTTTATCCATTTCTTTTTTATTTTTTTTGATTCTACATATAAGTGAAATCATATGATATTTGCCTTATTCCACTTTAACTAGCACACTCTGGATTCATCCATGTTGTTATAAATAGCAAGATATTCTTTTTTATGGCAGAGTAATAGTCCTGTGTGTGTGTGTGTGTGTGTGTGTGTGTGGTGTGCATTTAGGAGGCAATCTTCATTTCTTCCATAATTAGAAATATAGATATATATTACAGATATATATTTATCCATTCATCTTTTTATCCACTCATCTATTGATGGACACTTGGGTTCTTTCCATATCTTGGCTATTGAATATAATGTTGCTATAAATAGAGGTACTTATATCTTTTAATTAAATGTTTTCATTTTCTTTGGATAAATATCCAGTAGTGGAATTACTAGATTGTATGGTATTTCCATTTTTAACTTTTTGGGAAAACTCCATGCTGTTTTCCACAATGATTGCACCGATTTACATTCCCACCAATAGTGAGGGTTCCTTTTTCTCCATATCCTTACCAACATTAGTTATTTCTTATCTTTTTGATACTAGCCACTCTGACAGGTGTGATGTAATATCGCATTGTGGTTTTGATTTGTATTTCCCTGATGATTAGGGATGTTGAGCATCTTTTCATGTGTCTGTTGACCATCTGTATGTCTTCTTTAGAAAAACATCTATTCGGTTCCTCTACCAATATTTTAATCAGATTGAAGTTTTTTTATGTCCAATTGTCTAAGTTCTTCATATATTTTGAATATTAACCCCTTATCAGATATATCATTTGCAAATATCTTTTCCCCATCAGTAGGCTGCCTTTTCATTTTTTGATGGTTTCCTTCACTGTACACAAACTTTTTATTTTGATGTAGTCCCAATGGCTTATTTTTGCTTTTATTTCCCTAGCCAGATGAGATATATCTCGAAAAATGTTGCTATGGGACAATGTTAAAGAAATTACTGCCTATGTTTTCTTTTAGGAGTTTTATAGTTTCATGTTTCACATTTAATCTTTAATTCATTTTAAGTTTATTTTTGTCTATCATGTATGAAAGTAGCACAATTTTGTTTTGCATGTAGCTTTCCGGTTTTCCCAACATGATTTATTGAAGAGACTTTTCCCCATTGTATATCTTGCCTCTGTTGTCACAGATTATTTTTCTATTCTGTTCCATTGATCTTTGTGTCTACTTTTGTGCCAATACCACACTGCTTTGGTTATATAACTTTGTAGTATATCTTGAAATCTGGGATTGTGATACCTCCAGTTTTGTTTTTCTTCCTCAACATTGCTTTGGCTATCTGGGCTCTTTTGTAGTTCCATAAATATTTTAGTATTATTTTTTTCTAGTTCTCTGAAAAATACTGTTGATATTTTAATAGGGATTGTATTCTATCTGTAGACTGCTTTGGGTAGTATGGAATTTTTACCAATATTAATTCTTCCAATCCATGAGCATGGATTATCTTTTGATTTGTTGGTGCTGTATTTAATTTCTTTCAGCAATGTTTTATAGTTTTCAGAGTACAGGTCTTTCACCTCCTTGGTTAAGTTTATTCCTAGGTATTTGAAGTCCTCAATTGTCACTTTGGTTAAATGAATAACTAAGTAATGTATCACAGTGACCTCTGAGCCTATGTAATCAAGAGTTTTAAACTTTTTGATAATTTTGACAAATTTCCTCAAAATCAATTTCTAAATAAGGTTTTATTGACCTTGAGTTAACTTTGGGATTTTGCAGGGAAGCTCTAGAACATCTCAAAAGATGTGCTCTCTCTCCTTATAAAAGAGAGATATTGGACTAATCAGGCTTATTTGTCAGGTAAAATTATATGGAAAGTATTGTAAAAAAAGAAGTGATGCTAAACTTTAAGTTATTTCATATAAATATTTTATTAATTTAACTGTTCCTGCAAAAGTATTTCATCTTTAAGGAGATTTATGGAAAAGACTCTGACAAGCAGAGGTTTCTGATAACCAAGATCAATTTGTTTTCACATGGGAGGCTTAATAATAGACCTTTTCAAGTGCTTCTCCAAGGCAATCCACATAGCCCCACATTATGTTATGAGATGGTAGCCTAAAACCTATCCCTGTTATCCTTCCTCATATCAGTAAAATGACTTGGTTAATGCAGTAATAGCATTCCTGGGTGTTCTAAACAATGCCTGAGACAATTGCCAAAGGAGTCTGGGGCCATCCACCAGAGTTCTCAACAAGTGGAGAATTGACAAATTGACTATATTGGTCCCATCCCTTAAGAGTGAGGGTTCTATATGCCTTGGTTTGTATGGATACTGTACCTGACCTAACCCAAGATTTCCCCTATTGCTGCACAAAACATGTTGCCACCATTAGGGCATTAGAGAATCTGAGTATCATGTACAGACACCCTTATCAAACTCCCAATCAGATAGTGATTGGGAGTTTATGTTTGAAAGATCATGATAAGCGAGACTCATCCCAGGACCCCGGGATCATGACCTGAGCTGAAGGCAGACGCTTCACTGACTGAGCAACCCAGGCATCCTGAAAAGTCTATAATTTGTAACAACAAAGCAAAAAAGACTATTTTCCTACTTGTATACTAACTACTTATAATGTTCTATTCTCTAAATTTACTTCCAAGAAACATTTGAGACTCGCACCCAAAGACATATTCACTTCCTAACCCTTAGAATCTATGAATATCACCTTATGTGGCAAAAGATATGATGGAGTTAAGGATCTTGAGAAGAGGAGCTTATTCTGGTTTATACAGGTAGGCCCTAAAGGCAATCACATGCATTTACAAAATATAGGCTGAAGGAGTTTTCACAGAGACAGTGAGAGTAAGAGCAAGACAGCAGGGGGGGGGGCGGGGGGAGAGAGCAGGGCAGGATGCAGCATTATCTACAATAGCCAAATTGTGGAAGCAGCCCAAGTGTCCATCAATGGATAAATGAATAAAGAAGATGAGGTATATGCATATAATGGAATATCACTCAGTCATAGAAGAGAATGAAATCTTGCCATTTGCAACAACATGGGTGGAACTAGAGAGAATAATGCTAAGTGAGATAAGTCAGAGAAAGACAAATACCATAGATTTCACTCATATGTGCATTTAAGAAACAAAACAAATGAACGAGTTAAAAAAGAGACAAATCCAAAAACAGACCCTTAAGTATAGAGAAGAGAGGGTTACCAGAGGGGAGGTAAGTGGGGGGAATGAGTGAAATAAGTGAAGGGGATTAAGAGTACACTTATCTTAATGAGCACTGAGTAATGTATAGAATTGTTGAATCACTATATTGTACACCTGAAAATAATATAACTGTATGTTAACTACACTGGAATTTTTTAAAGAGGGGAGAGAGGAAAGAAGAGAAGAGAGGATGTGGTGTGAAGGGGGCAAAGACTGGAGAGATGTGACTACAAACTGAGAAATGCCAGCAAGCCGTCAGAAGCTAGAAGAGGCAAGAAACTCATTCTTCCCTATACACTCTGGAAGGAGCACTGCACCTTTATTCAGACTTGTGCCCTCCAGAACCATGAGAGAATACATTTCTTCTTGTTTTAAGGCACCCAGTTTGTAATAATTTGTTAGAGCAGCTACTGGAGACTAACACAATGAGCATTTGGAGAATTTCATGTGAACTATCCACTGACTTCTTTAGACTAACTTATTGTAAAAATAGTGGCCCACAGAACAGGAAGGCCTACTTCAAAATAATTTATTATTTGGAAAGTTTCAAGAGACCTAAGCAGAACACCAAGGGATTATGAGACCAAGGACAAGATGGAAAGTGAGCCATCACTAATACAGAGGGTCAAACTAACAGATTAACTGGATGGTTTTCCACAAAAGGGGAAATAATACTTGTTGTGAATTTACTATAAGCCAGGTACTACGCAAGGAATAGTCATGCATAATCCAGTAAAGAAACTAGGGCCTAAAATCATGTGGTTACCGCAATGATATAAACTTAAATTATTTAGAATCCTTGCTGTTTCTACTATTTTATCTGCTTCCACAAAATTTAGCTTGAGAAGCATCACTTCCCTGAAACATCATTATAATGACACTATATCCCTCTTCTCTGAGAACCACTCCCAGTCCCCATTTACTTTCAGGAGTGAGCACTTTGTCTCTGTCTATCATAATTTTAACAAGGCTTAATTTAGTGAGGAGGTATTTGGCAATGGAGAATGGGAAACAGAAGAAAGGAGTCACAGAGTCAGAACAAAGAGAAAAGAGAAAGTAAATACAAATCATTACACTGCAGAAAACTACAATCATTGGGAAGTAATGAACTTTCAGAGTCCACAAAAAGGACAGATAAGGATAAAAAGGTAAGTAAGCATGAAGTATAAAGTAAGCATAAAGCATAAAGTAAACATAAAGATGAGAGACATAGGAAGAAAATTTAACTAAGTGAAGGATAAAAATTAAATACTAAAATCCCAAAAAGTCATTTCAGCCTCAAATTTTAATAGCTGTAATAACAAATTCTCTTACACTAATTTCACCCAAACCCAGTAATAATAAAGTGATAACAATACAAAACACAAAAAGTGGAGGATTAAAGTTCCATAGTGTGAAGGATCTGAAAAAAAAAATGCTGTTAAAGGAAACATGCACACATTTCTCTGTCCCTTAATTTTTTTCTAAATCTATTCTCACTGTCTGCCTATGTAATTCCCTACCAGAGCTTTGCAGCTGGTCCCCACTGGGGCTTAAGCAGACTCCTCTCTGTGTTTCCATTTAAAAATCTTTATTTCAATAGGTGGGCCTAGAGCATCTGCACTTCCAAAATTACCACACAACTGATCCAAAATGATTGAAACAAAATTGGTTTCAAAAATTGCCCTTAGGCTGAAAAGAAGATGAAGGCTAACATTTAAACCTAAAGAAACATTTATCACAATTCTGTGGTCTGTAATAGACTTCTGTGGTTGTAATAGAAATGCTGACAGCTTGTTAATTACAGAAATGCTAGTGAACATCACTGTTATTCTTTTGAAAAACCTGACAAAAGACTTCAGATTTTTTTTTTACTTAAACCAAGCCTTACAACACCTCAACTCCAATCTCTCCTCCCCAAGAGGCTGGATTCAGTCCCATTTTCCTGTAGTATACAGCGTGATGACTCAGAGAAAGGTCTTCAATTAAACCCAGACTCCAACGTTCCCACCCCCTCGAGAAGAAGTCCCACAGTCACATTTGAGATTCAAAGCCTTTTTAGGGCTTGCAAGGACATAAAACTTGACAAGACCCAGAATGGTTTAAATCTTTCTGGGATCCATGAACTAGAGTGCACCAACCTCTGAAAGTCACAGCAATGGGAAATAGCATAAGACCTTACACAGGGCAACCACCAATAAATATTCATGTGTGATTCAGATCCTTTGTGCTTAAACTCAACTGCAATTATTACCATCTTCCTTGGGTAAGGAAAGCGATGTATATAGTGGAGAGAGGTTTGAATTTGTGTTTAAACCAATCTCTGCCACTAATCATTGTGTAACATGAGTAATCTTTTAACCTCTTTGGTCTTCATATTTTATTCATTTGTGAAATAAAGAAGGGCTGAGCAATAACTTTCAACCATTGTTGCATGTCCCACCAAACAGTATAAATTCCAACATGACAGAAGCAAAACTCCACCTTTCCCAGAGATATTTCTAAATATATAAGTATTCAGCCACCATAAGTATCATTTATAGTAATTTTTAAGAAGAAATAAAATTACAATAGGCTCTTAGGAAAAGATTTTATTGGTGCGGACTAGGCCTATGGTGAAATTAAAAGAGCACCGATTCCTTTGAAAGTGAAAGTTGAAACTCCAGAATAAACAATTTTAACAGGTTTTGTTTGTCTACACCTTGTTGATTATTTTGAGATTCTTTCCTGAAGCAGGGTTTCTCAACAGTGGTGCTACTGACATTTTGTTATAATTGACTGTTTTGTTCATTGTAAGATGTTTAGCAGCATCTCTGGCATCCACCCATCAGATACTAGTTGTGACAACCAAAAATACCTTCAGGCATTGCTAAATGTCCCCTGAAAGGGAGAGTAAAATCGCTCTCTGTTGAGATTTGCTGCTTTGACAGGTAAGATGTCACATAAATGTATTTCTGTAATGTAGTATTCTTATTAGTTTATACCTATTTATATGAATCATATACATTGTATATAATTTATTATATATTATATATAATATGTAAATAATATATATTATGTAAATATTTTTATAGTGCAATATTTTTAAAAACTATTTTCTGCTGGGGCACCTGGGTGGCTCAGTGGGTTAAAGCCTCTGCTCAGGTCATGATCCCAGAGTCCTGGGGTCGAGGCTCCCCTCCCCCCATCAGGCTCTCTGCTCAGCGGGGAGCCTATTTCCCCCTCTCTCAGTCTCTGCCTGCCTCTCTGCCTACTTGTGATCTATGTCTGTCAAATAAATATAAAATCTTAAAAATAAAAAAACTATTTTCTGGTAGTTTCTGGACTACCAGGAGAATTTAGGTTTTTATTCTAGGCTAATACCTCTATTTAATTTTACAGTATTGGAAGGAAATTATTTACTCATATAATACATAAAATTAATACATATATGTGCCACACATATAATTTAACATGAATACTCTTTGGCTCACCCCAAAGGGCATAAACAAACTTATACTCTTTCACTTTTTAAAATTTTAACATTTCTATGTATATTTTAGAAAGATACTTTGATCTTGGATTTGAAAATGGCCAAAAATAATCTGCTGGTGGAAAAAAATAAAGTTCCAGTAGAGAACTACGAATTAATCATTCTTTCAGTCATTCAACTAATGTTCCATTACTGATAATAAAGTGTTTATAAGTGACACAGTAGTTACATTCTTAAGCATTAATCCTTCATGCAAGAACCCACTGATACATAGCCCTAAGCAAGCTATGCTGTGGTATAGTTAGCCCCATGCAGATTCAGACTTATGCTACAGAAGCAGAAGAAAGAGAGAAAAGTGAATTTAAGACTATAGATTTAAAAAGAAGTATGACTTGTAATATACTCTTTGGTTTAAATACAAATTCTCATTCAAAGCCTAGGATTAACAATAAGCTAGAGGTCCAAACAGAGTTGTATAGTCAGCCTAACATTAAAAAAAAAAAAATTACTGCTAGTTCATCATTATTTTCAAATGGTACATTTTCCCATATTTAAGCTTATACAAAATTCCTCCACTTAACAACATAAGCCATTTTGCATCATTTTAAAAATAACTGGTAAATAATTGTGCTAATAACAGCAAAAATATTCTAATTGCTTAAAATTAGATCAATATTTTAATTGTAATACTTTTTCCCAGTTAATTTTACAATGCCAGGAAATCTACAAAATATTTCTCAAATGGTGTTTGCTCTCAGGAATACAAAATAAAGAGGCATCTCCATTCTTTGTTACAAGATGCATAAAGGCAGGGAAAGAATGCATGAAATAGAACAATCTACCTTGGTAACTAATTAGGACAGTCAGCACTTAAAAACTAGGATATTGAATTAATTCCCTAACCTAAAGATTTGGACTACCAAATACATAAACAAACATATATCTTTATTTATGCATATGGTATCACCTGAAAGTCAGAATACTAAAAATGAATAAATGTTTGAGAGTGTAAATTGTTAATACGGTAAATTCAAAGATAGTAAAACACTTTTTTAAGATTTCTAGATTTTTTTTTTATGGTATTCTCACCCACCAGCAACACACAGCTTTGAGGCCCAGGAAAGGAAAACCAAGATCTCTCCCCAAATGTCAAAATGGATTTACACAAAAGGCTAGGACCTCATTGTCTTCCAGTCTATGACTCTCACATGCAGCACATATGATTTCATCAAGGAATTCAGATGCACTCAATTACCACCCAAATACCATTAGGGATTTTAAAAATCCCTAACTGTGAAATTATGTAGGAAAGAAAACAAAAATATATCATTTATTTTACAGGTATCTGATTTAGGAAAAGTCAAAGACAAGAGACAAAATAAAACAAGAGAATGAAATCTTGAGGTAAGATTTTATTGACCCCTAAGCAGCACTCTCCACTGGCAAATCATTCAGCAAGGTGTAAGCAGGGATCCACATGTCCCTCTACTCTAGAGGAGAATCAGAGAGGGCAAAATGAGGGAGCGACACTGATAAGCTCAAAAAGTCCCACTCGGAACATTTCTGGTACAAACCTCAAAACTTTCTGCAGGGGTAGAGGGGCACTTTGCTCTGCTGCAGCCTCACTGAATACTTAGACAAAATTTGCCCAGGGACTTTGTCTTCTAAAAGCTTTTTTCTCTGTATTTTTCCTGCTAAAGTAAAATTGAGTGCAGTAAAATTAACTGCAGAGAACAGAATAGACGTCTTTGGATTCCCAGCTAGAATCAAGCATTTGCTTGCCCAAGGCCTCCCAAATCTACTAGCTGCAGACCAACCACAGAAAACTGAAAATCAGACTAAGGGCTGCCACTAAGCTTTCTAGGTTTCCTGGTAAAACGCAAAAAGTTGGGGGTAGCAAACAGGTAGTTGGTGCAAAGTTTCAAAACTAGTAAAAATCTATCCTTCCATAAAATAAAGAAAAATCAACCCGAAAGTCCAGCATTCATCTGGAGCTTTAAGGGTGGGGTGGGGGTCACCGCCTTGTCCACAACGGTTTTTTTTCCTAAGGAACCCAGTGGAGCTTCTCTCATTTACAGGGACAGGGGTGAGACAGGACTAGGGCGGGCATGCATTTCTTCTGTTTGTGAAAGTGATGAATAAATATGTGATCCTAAGTTTCCCAAGGGTGGTTTATTTCCTTTGAGTTAATAAAATTAAACCAAGTCCGCTGTGATAGGATAGGATCTCCTGATCATAGACCAAGGCCTCTAGACACTTCTCAGACCTCTATACGCATGGTGTCAAGACACAGCGTCTGGCGGAACTGGGACTCTGTCGACCCTAACCAGCGCCCTTTTTCCTACGCTCCAGGGTCCAGGTGAAGCCAAACCAGGATTTTGGTTCCAGCTGCCTGAGAGCCCCAAACACTCAGAAGCCAATGTGCTTCTCCTCTAATATTTGTAGAACTATCATCCAAGAAATAGGATATTCCCATTTCCTGGATAGTGCACATAGACTGGAAAATTAACACAACTTGGCTCACAAAAACTAAGGGTAAGAAGCCAGCTTTCCCGGAATTCGCAGCTTTCAAATTGCTTAGCAAAAAGGTGGAGAGGTGCAGTCCCGTGAGAGGCGCAACTGCTCACCTCCAGCGGCCAGGTGCAAGTGTTGGGGTTCTCTCTGGGCTCTGGGGCTGTAGGGTCTCCCAGACTTGCGGCTTCTTCTGCGCAGAAGGAGAACGTGAGACCATTCTGCTAGGGGGAGCAGGCATGAGAGACATCCTGAGCAAGGGGATGCTTTTCTTTCCGGGCCAGAGGTGCTGGGAACACAGCCTTCCCAGGTTCTGCTTCACCCCTGCCGGATCCCCATGGCCCGCTGGGTTTTCTACAGTGCATTTTTAGGGGGTACTTTGTGTGTGACGTTCCTCACTAAAGTTGTTCCTCCAACGAATTCTGAAATCTTCCCAAGCTAGAGAAGATTTGTGCTTTGACATTATCTTCACCACCCTATTTGCCCGCTGCCTTGTCGCATTTCAAACAAAAACAAAAACAAAACCAAACAAACAAACCTGAGCCCTTAAAAAAGAAAGCCTCTCTGTGGGGGTGGCTGGCAATCTCACAGAAATGATGTTAATGGTTGCAAGGCTCCCCCTTCTCCCCTAGCCAACCTCAGCTTTTTTTTTTTTTTTTTTTTTTTGGTGAACTGTGAAGATCTGTGAAAATAATATCAGGGTTTTCTGTCAGAATGAAGCTTTGCCCTGCACTCAGGCATAGCATAATCTGACCCGACACCTCCAACCATCTGTGCTATCTATCTGCCTTCTGATTTACCAGAGCTGTACAAGCTGCATACAAATTGTACTTGATACTAAAGAAAAGAGGGCCAGCCCAGTCCAGTTTGGGGGTTAACATTTCTATTTGATTTCTTTAGGGATAGGTCTCCAAAGATGGTTTTCTAGTCATTTTCGTTGGACTCCCCTTTCCCAATTATTTTCTTCAAACTGAACAAGCCCCTATCAAAGGCCCAGGTGAGATCACGGTTTCTTTTGACAGAGACCTCAGAAAATGGTATGATGTGGATGTCAATTGGGAATCAATAAAAGTTGCCAATTCAGTCTGCTGGCCCTAAGGCAGAGCTGCCAAGAAGGCCCTTCCTCTCTGCAGGAGGGGTCAGTGCTCTGCGGCTTAGAAAGTATTTTCTGCCCCCCTTCCCATTGCTGTGGTTCCCCTTTCTCTATTTTACTTGCACTGAGTTTCTTTTGGACAAAAAGGCCAAGGTTAGAGTTTCTACTCCCAGCACAAGAGTTACATGTTCTAACAGAGGGTAAGGCAAAATCAGCCTGCAAAAAGAGCAAATCAATATTTTTAAATAGATCTTTGAAATAAGCTTTTAAGTTGCTGTCCTGACCTACCAGTGACTTCTCACTCTAGATGTGGCTATGCTGCACATTTGTTCAAGTCCATTAACCTGGGGGGGGGGCTGAAAAGTATAAACTTTTGGGGAGTACACCCCTATTCTTGAGTATTTAACTTCAGGGTCAACACCTGTGTTATCAGGTGTGAGATTTGTTCTAGCCCGTATTTAAATTTTCAGGAGGCTTTTGAAGGTGTTGGGGATAGCCCAAACTGACCTCTTAACAGATCCCTGGTCCTGTTCCTTCTGCTTCAGATTCGCTTCCCACTCGGCTACTTTGGCAGCTAGAAAAGAGGGAAAGCCTTGCGGGGATGGGTGCTGAGGGAAAAAATTAGGTGATCTATTTTCCTCCCTTCCCATTCATGCGCTCCCCCCAAAGTTTTCTGTTTCGTTCCAATTAAACTTGGTGAATTCTCCGAGGATTTCGATTTGGCCCAGTCCTCATTGTCCTCTGGAAACCTCTTGAACCAGGGAGCGCATCACTCCAAAGTGGATTCCTGTAGCACTACTGCCTCTTTTTGGCTGAGGGTGGGGGGTTTGGGGGGCTCTGGGTTGGAGGAAGGCCGCTGGAGAAGGGTGTTGAAACGCTGCTGTTCTTGCCTTTCTTTTTCTCCGAGCCACTCTCCAGTCTTTTCCTCCTCCAGATTCTGCAAAATACTGAGGAAAAGTCCACGGGTGAACGGTGGGCGCTGTCGAGAGCGGGGAGGTGCTGAAAGGACCCGGGCGCACTGGTCGCCGTCTTGATTGGCAGAGCGGGCCGGTGACTGACAGGGGGTCTCCATGGCGCCCGCGCCGCCAATCCGCCCATTCCAGTAGCGGCGCCAGTTCGCCGGCCTGAGTGCCCTAACCGAGCCGAGCCGAACCTGGGCTGCGGGGCCGGCACCTCCTCCAATCCCTCCCGCTCGCTCGCTCGCATCCTTTGCGCCGCCTCAGCTGCCGGGGGCCTTGCGTCCTCGCTGCCCTAAGCCGCCTCACGGAGGAGAGCCTGGAGCACCCGGCCAGGCCCGCGGGCATCTGCTGCGTGTCCCGCTCGGTGCTCAGCGCCCCCATTGCAGTCGGCGCTGCCTCGATGTTCCAGCTGCCCATCTTGAATTTCAGTCCCCAGCAAGTGGCCGGGGTATGCGAGACTCTGGAGGAGAGCGGCGACGTAGAACGCCTAGGTCGCTTCCTCTGGTCGCTGCCCGTGGCCCCTGCGGCCTGCGAGGCCCTCAACAAGAATGAATCGGTGCTGCGCGCGCGAGCCATCGTGGCCTTTCACGGTGGCAATTACCGGGAACTCTACCATATCCTGGAAAACCACAAGTTCACTAAGGAGTCCCACGCCAAGCTGCAGGCGTTGTGGCTCGAAGCGCATTACCAGGAGGCTGAGAAGCTGCGTGGACGGCCCCTGGGGCCTGTGGACAAGTACCGTGTGAGGAAGAAGTTCCCGCTGCCGCGCACCATTTGGGATGGCGAACAGAAGACACACTGTTTCAAGGAGCGCACGCGGCATCTGCTACGGGAATGGTACCTGCAGGACCCATACCCCAACCCCAGCAAAAAGCGTGAGCTCGCCCAGGCAACCGGACTGACCCCTACGCAGGTGGGCAACTGGTTCAAAAACCGCCGACAAAGGGATCGGGCGGCTGCAGCCAAGAACAGGTCAGTACCTAGAGGCCTACGCGCCTTGCACTTTCCCCGGGTGCGGCAGACGAAAGCACCCCGGGCGCCCTTACCCAGGGCCTGGCGACTTGGATCCGCAGGACTTGAGAGCTCATTCTGTCTTCAGTTATGAGCCCACCGTAATCTGGGATCCTGGTCCGGGAGGAGGCGGACGGTTTCCTTCCCGGCTCTTGGTTCCCCATACACTTTTCCTCTCGTTCTCGGCGCCTGGGGGGTCCTTCCACCAGCTAGTTCCAGTCGCCAAGCCAAGGCTGCATTGGGTAGGGGAAAGAAATAATAAAAAATTAAAATCCCATTAATAATTAGGGACCCCAAGGCCCAAAGCTAATTCTTGCCAGCCTGGGCCCAGGCTCCTATTATTAAGTGAAGCCTGGCTTATTAGCGATATTGCCATTTTAAAAGCCCAGATAAATTTTTCTCCTAATGCTTTGCAAAGAGTTTCTCACAGACTTCTGGATGGAAGTCGGGTTCTCATCTTTTCACGCGTGGACAACCCTGCCTCAAAACAGCAAACTAGTCAGCTGAGGCTTTTCGTTCCTCAGCGTGTGGATCTAAATTAGCCAAACCTTTTGGCCAAGAAACCCCGCCTCATCCCGCAGGCCCAATCGTTCCGTGCAATCCTCAGGCAGCCCTTTTTGGTTTTAGCTTTGGTCTGACCCGGCCTCGAGGGCACTGACACAAGCGTGCGCTTGGAGCAGATGCACTCTGGGAAGGGGGTTCCCTATCCAGGAGCTTGTTACGTCTTTGTCACCCACACCTCATTTATCTTGACAGTATTGTAAATCTCCCAAAGGCGGCCAACAAACGCGAATGACCCTGAGCCCAGCGTCTCGGATGGGGAGCCGAGAAAGGATTCAGAAGAAGGATGAGACAACTGCGGGGCTACTTGGAGAGGCGGCCGCGGACTCCGGCCCTGGTCTCTGTTGCCTCACATTCCCCACTTTAACTGCCGGGGCCTGTGGGAGATCCGCTGGCCGCTGGGCTTAAGGGATGGAGACCGGGGGGCAAAGGGCGGCTATGTTACACGCTGTGACTGCTATCCCTTTCCTTCTCCTAGACTCCAGCAGCAGGTCATGACCCAGGGCTCCGGACGGGCTCTAAGGGCTGAGGAAGAAAGCACGCCCGAGGTGCTCGGCGCCGCTGCCAGCCCCGCCGCCAGCCTATCCAGCAAGGCAGCCACTTCAGCCATCTCCATCACGTCCAGCGACAGCGAGTGCGACATCTGAACTGCCCACCCAGCACGCTCAGAAACAGAATCCAGTGTAAAAACAAGACAAAATGAAATAGGGAGGATGAGAGCCCAAGCAAACCCACAGCTTGCGAAACCGGGGGGCCAGGGACCCACGGGCTCCGGGTGCCCATTTCCACCCCGCGGCCGGCCTGGCTCCACTGGCGCCCTCCGGCCGCTATCACAGGGGTCCGCGGTGAGGCCCAACCAAGCGCTACGTTCTCCTTGCTTTGCTTTTTCCCAAGAATTTTGCTGCAAAGATGCCTCCGGAACCTGAACTGAACGCTGAGCGCCTGTCCTAAATCTTCCGTGGGTATTTCACGTCAAAAGGACGCTGTTATATATGTATAACTTTTGCTTTTTAAAGAAAAACAAAACAAAACAAAACATATATATGCTGTTTATTTACTTATTTAAGAGACTGCCTGGTAGGTTTCTCTATATCCTGGGAACTTGCTGTTTCTAAAGGCGCAGGACGGAGCAGATGGGTTCGGTGTGAAGAAGCCAAACAATAAAAACCTGGTGAGCAAACTTTCTTAATTGAACTGCTCTCAAATTCCTTAAAAACAAAACAAAACAAAACAAGATACTCTTCACCAGGTAAGCAGGGACCCCTGTGCATAGTCTCAGGAGAGTCTTCTCTTATCTTTTGCTTTCTCTGAGGTCTCCTGGTATATATTTTAAATGGCCCATGGTAGATCCATAACCACCTGCTCAAAAAATTGTATGTACGTATATACATGTGTGTATGTGTGATATGTTTAAATCTAGAAACTTGCAACATGAGCATCCCCTATAAGACAACTCCACACATCCCCAAGCACGGATTACTATGGCTTGTCCTCCTGACACTCATTTTATGAATTGTCAGTGTCTTTCAGGAACAATGTAAGAAGCCAAACTCTGGAATTCAGTCAGGAGTCCTATTTTATAAAAATGCAAGACTATTCTGACACAGGTTCTGCAATTACAAAAGTTTTCCATCTCTTTTCAAGACCCCTCCCATACAAAAGCAATAGGCACCCATGATCGTGTTAGAGTATATACTATGTTTAGGATTGAACTCATATTAAAATAAGACAAAAGATAGGAGAGGTTTTAATAACTAAACTAACATCTTCTTGATGCAGAAGCAGGTTTTAATCAAACACATTTTTCCACAACAGTGATACTTAGATGAAGGAAAGGATGTAATCATGTGACATACTGAAGTTAAATGGAAGGCTGCAGAGAAATGACTAGCATTTAAAAAATCTGGTCTCTGTATTAAACATGAAATAAGTCATCTAGAGCCTCATTGTTTTGTAATGGCCTCAATTAAAACTATCAAATATTCTTGGGATTTAATTTGTCCTCCCAAAGTGTGTAGGTACATGCAGGCACACACACACACCAAAAACCAAACAAAAAAACCTCACTGTCCTTGCACTAAAAAAGTAAATGCTATCCTGAGTCTCTAAGCTTTTTTTCCTAGTGAAATGGGTTGTATATTATAAAATTTGACACTGATCTTTAAATCACTTAAGCTGAACTTCCCTCCTTGAGCTCCTCCTCCTCACACACACACACACACACACACACACATACACACAGGATCCTTTCAATTTACCTCTCTGTCCTTAGTTCAGAACCCTGTTAACTTATTTGAGCAGAAATGCCGATGTACCCCCCAAAGAAAGAAAAAGAAAAAGTGAAGTCTTGAAAGACAAAAAGCAGTCAAATGGCAAGATATCTGAGAGAAGACCAAGATATGACTAAGGGCTGATTTTTTAGTTTCTAAATCACTTAAACAGATTTGGCTCATTTGGGCTTTATAAATTGTCATTGTATAGAGGGGCCCTTATCCAGAGAACTGTTGACAATCAAAACTCTCTTGTACAAGAGCTCTAGATGGAAGGAGTGGGGATGTCTTTGTGATCAAGCTGGTGTTCTTCAGGAAAGCAAGCAAATGCCCTTCTATGGGTCTGGAAAGGCTAGGATGGGAGAGCTTCCTGAAGACTCTTACTTTGTTTCCTTGAACAACCCTCAAACACACACCTAGTTCCTTGAATGCTGAGGAGCAGGGCCAGGACTCCTATGAGGCAAAGGAAGCACCCAGAGTACAAAATTGAAGGAGGCATTCACTCTCAAGGTCAGCAACTACACAAGTGCAAGACATCTGGAAATGAGTGTCTCCTTAAATTTTGCACTGTAGGGGCGCCTGGGTGGCTCAGTGGATTAAAGCCTCTGCCTTCGGCTCAGGTCATGATCTCAGGGTCCTGGGATCAAGCACCGCATAGGGCTCTCTGCTCAGCCGGGGAGCCTGCTTCCTCCTTTCTCTCTCTCTGCCTGCCTCTCTGCCTACTTGTGATCTCTGTCTGTCAAATAAATTTTAAAAAAAAATTTTTAAAAATTTGCACTGTAGGTGCTTCCCTTGCCTTACCCTAGTCCTGAATCTGCTAAGGAATATTGCACTTCAAGAAAAAAATGAAGAGATTTCCAGTATTTCCAGTCTTGTTCACCGGACCCACCTAGTACTAAGGAACTGTCCAAACCAGCATCTGGAGAAGATAAATTTTATCTCTTAAGCTAATGTTTCTAGGTCCGAGAAGGAAGAGAAAGAATTAGTAGAATGATGTAATGGCAGTTGAGATTCTTAAAAATCCCATCCAACTAACCAATTCAAATGATGCCTAAAAGCAGAAGAAAATGTCCATTCTGCATTCTGGAGAAAAAAGGATTATACTGCTAAGAACTAAGCTTTCTCTGCACAAATAATTTTTTTTTAGGGTTTTATTTATCCATTTAACACAGAGAGAACAAGTGAGACATACAGAGAGCAAGCACAAGCAGGGAGACCGGCAGGCAGGGGAGAAGCTGTGTCCCCGCTAACCAAGGAGCAGGCGTGGCAGGGCTAGATCCTAGGACCCTGGATTCAGGAACCTACCCCAGGAGCCCCTGTACAAATAATTTTTAAATAACCCTTATGGCATGGCAAAAAAAGAGAAGACCGAAGTTAGGGAGGAATTTTCTTCCTGCTTTGGTGAAAGCCTTTAAAGTACATTTTCCTTTAAAGTACATCTAATTTGCTTAAAGTAACATGTTGCCCAAGAATTACATTATAAAGTAGGTATTCTGTTTCACCGATCTGTAGGTTTAATCTGATTTCATTTTAGAATCTAAAGGGAGGGATGACATATTATTTTAAAGAATTGTTAAAATGTTTATCTGAAACCTGGTGGCGCTTAATTGCTCTTGTGAAACATCAATTCTTTGATGATCATTTGTTGGGAAATTGGTCCATATCTTCAGAAAGATATTTATGCTAATTGATCCAAATCTTTCCTTGGGCAGGTATCATAAAAGTTTTCGTTTTCTTTTTAAGATTTTTTTTTCCGTATCAGTTTTATCCTGTTCTAGAAAGGTTTTGTTTGTTTGTTTGTTTTTAATTCCAGGTAGTAGCAATGCTGAAGGTTTCCGAATTTGGAGAAATCTCCTTATGATGGGTTTCCGTCCTGTCTTCTCTTGAAGTTTATTTCCTGTAACAATTTCCCAAAAAAGCAGTTATTCCAGCACAGTGGAAAGAAGCTGCATTTTAACAATTCAACGGATCTTACCAATGTGCGGATTTAACCACCAGCCCCAGCTCGGCTTCTTTATTGGTTATAAATATTTCAACCACCCGCCAGTTCCACCAAAAGCGCGATGGCTCCCGCTCCCCAAATGCCGCAGTTCCTCGCTCCTCCACTTTAATGACCCACTCGGCTTCCACCCGCTGCGCTCGCACCCCCCTCCCACCCCTTCTCCAGTTTGTTTATAAAAATCTGGAAGGGAGGTGGTGAGAGGCTGGGGCGGGGGGAGGACTTGCTCTTTGTTTACATTAAACAAATGACAGGCAAAGAGCTCAATCAAAATCTTCCTTGACCTCGTTCTCTCTCCCTAATTTTAACAAAAAGGGAAAAAATATTGTATCCAAAAAGAACGTGAAAGGGGCGGGAGGAGAAGAGAAGCAGCTTTTCGCTCTATTCAGCCGGGACGCGGGAGCGCGGCCGATTTCCGCTCCTATTGTGAGGCGGGGCCCGGGGGCGGCCGTGAATGGGGGGTCTGTCGAGCGGCCCGCAGGGCTGTCAGGCGGCTCAGCGTAATCAGGGCTAATGACGGCGGCCGGGCGCTCCGCGGGACAATGCGCGGGGCCGCGGGGTTTTGTCGGCCTGAAAGGCTAATAGGTTTGCCTGGGGGTGCAAGGGGGGCGGTGTCGGGGAAGAGGCGGCGGCGAGGGGAAAAGGGGTCATTGTTCGCGCACTGGCCCGGGCGCCGAGGCGCGTCTCTCCCCGCGAGGCGGCCCCCGGGCCGGGAGCGGCCGACAGGAAGGCCGCGGCCGGGAGGCCCCCTGGAGGCCTGCTGGGAAATGGCGGCAGGAATGGCCGGTGCGTGGGTCCCTTAAGGGAGGCAGCCCTGAGAGAGGGGTTCGGGACGCACTTGTTCCCTAGGAGAAGCCCATCGTGGGCCCAGAGTACCCGGGAAGGTGTGTCCCTCCTCCAGGGTTCGGATCGCGACTCCGTGAGGTGACAACTCCACACACCCACCTTTTCCGTCCAGCGCCCTGGAAGCTCTCAGACGCGTAGGCCGCGAGCCACTCCTATTGTTAAGAGTGCCTGACTCAAATAGCTCGAGCAGAGAAACCTCTCAAAACCAAGCGGGACGCGGGGTTAAAAACCCAAGGTGAGGGGATAAACAGATCGGCGCCCTGGCAGCAACTGAGGCGCGCGCTAGCCGGTAGCCTCCGACCGCATGGTGGTTCGCGCGCCTTTTGCCAGACAGTGCGACGCGCGCCGGGAGGCCGCGGCGCGGGTCTGGGCCTGCGCGGATTGGTGCCGCGCGCGGTGGGCTTGCGTGGGGGGAGGTTGCGCGCAGAGGGCCGCTCGTCAGGCCGCGGTGAGCACCGTCGTGCGCTGGGACCAGAGGACAGCATTTGTCACCGCGGGCTCTCGGCGGCGCCACGCGAGTTTCCCAAGTAGGGACCAAGGAAGGCAGAGAGGCTCCCGACACAGGGAGCGGGCTTCTCAGGCGCTCAGCGTCGGGAAGGCTTGGAGCGCCCCGCAGATTCCGGGTCACCCGTCGGGGCGGGGACGCAGAGCACAGCTCCCTGAGAGCCAAAGACCCGCGGCGGCCGCACGGTTAAACTCAGGCAGGGCCCCACCGCCACCCGAGCCCCGCCTGGTCTTTCAGAAACTTGGCGGCTCCCGTTTCGGCTCCTACAAATCTCCTCAGGCTAGGTCATGCCTTGCAGCTCTGTTGGTTAGGATTTATACTCCCAAACTTCTTCAGATCTGCCCTGCCGTGAGGGATCGACCTGGTCGTCTCCCGTTGTCTGGAGACAAAGGGGTGCGAGGGCGATCCCAGAGCAGAGCCAGCAGTTTCTCGCCTGTGCCTCTGCTCGCGCCGTTTCCGCTTCCTCTGCGCGAATTCTGCTCAGAATTCCTCGGCTAGCGGGTCCATCTGGAAACCTATCGCACTTCCAAAGAGTCTTTCTTGGTTCAGTGGGCTCCCCACAGAGACATTTCGACTTCCTTTTTAGTGCTCTCACCGTACCTTATCTAACGTGTGTTTTAAACACTGTCATATAGTTGTGCATTTGTCTGTATGTTTGACACACCCCTGCCCTTCCTGAATATAAGCTTAATGGCAAATACTGAGTTTTTTTCATCTTTCTATGCTCACGGCCTGACCTAGTAGTAGGTGCTCAATATATATTTTTAAACCGAAACAATGGATCTTCCTTGAAACGTCCCGAATTAGCTGGGGAGTGCGGCTAGTGCTGAGTTCATTTGAACGGCAAAGATGACAAATACAGGCTAGACCCAAAGTTCACTTAAATACTTAAGCTTACCGGCCCTTGCCTACTTGTCAGGTCCTCTGCGATGATACTTCCTCTAAGCATACGGTTTTTCAGAATTCTGTGGCTTTGAGTTCATAATATGAAAATCGTCTTCTCACATGCACATTTTTTCAAACAGTAAGGTAAGAGTCATCCCCGTAGGTTTCAAAAATTCTAGTTATTACACTCTCTTAACCCTATAAAATATAATTTCTAATATTTTTGTCTGTTATAGAATAATAAAGGCTTCCCCTTCCAAAATATTTCTTTCTTTTCTTTCTCTCTCTCCCTTCTGCCCTACCTCCCTCATTTTGGTCTTGACCTACAAATTAAAAGATAACAACAACAAAAAATCACAAATATTCAAGGTGTCCAATTTTAAGATCTTGGATAGGCATCCCATCCGTGCTTAGGCTAAATCAGGGGATGAAAAACAAGAGTTTCCATTAAAATATCAAATCACAAAAGCCCTGTGAAAATCTACTAGCTGCTAAACTCATCTCAATTTTAAAATTTAATGGACAGAAGCAAGTGAACTGTGTGTAATTTTGAGTTCTGATAAAATATATATATAAAGCTGCCTCTTGGAAAGTCATTTTAACCTGACACCATCAATCTGCAACCTGAGAATGTTGACTATTTGTTTTCAAACTGAAGAGATTGGCCCTGAATTTTTTTAGCATGAAATCACATATCTTACTTTAGATTGTGCATATTAATTTGATACATGAACAGTCCTGTTGGTGGTAAACTAGTTTATTATGCATTTCAAACATTTTCAGACATTAAAATTCCTATTAAAGATTTGTCCATTCAAATTAAGTACCATTTAAGGCATATTTTATTGCATTGGATATACTCCTGACTTTCTATAAATTCATGATGGAGTATGCATTTGAACTAAAGACCTATGCATATACACTAGACATCTGATTTACAAACTTATTTTTGCAGGCAAGTGTGACTGTATGAGCCAGATTCAATAAGAATAGAAAAGACGAGCAAATAGGAAAACAAAAACTATACTGGAAACAGCATGTAGCAATAGACTAATACCTGAAAGGGTGGGATCAAACAGACCTTGCTTAAAATACCCTAATTACTGTGGATTTGAGCAAGTCATTCTATTCTTTGAGCCTTAGCTTTTATTTCTGCAAAATTTCTTTTATATCTGTTAATAATATCCAGGGATATTTTGTTTGGGATAACATATGTACAGCACCTAGACTAGATGCTTACATATATTAAGTGTTCAGTGAATGGAACTTCCCTTTTCCCATTTTTCCTGGTTAAATGCTAGGCCAAAGAAATAAGCTATATAATTCCCTGTAAAAACTGTGTTTTAATAGGGGTCATCTATATATTTGGAATATTATTGAATTTGAATGCTAAATGCTGTTGTTAGAAGCATCTCTGCTCACTACCCCTAGCAGGGAGGACCCAGTATGTTGGTTTCCCAGCCATGGTAATGGATGAACTTGTGCTAATAGAACACCATTCTTTCTTAGGCTTTTAACTCTATCTGGGGCTGCTTGTCATCTATATGAAGTTCTCCAGAGGCATCTTAGCCCATCTTACAATTCAGGATAACTCCAAATGTAAGTATGATCACTGAAAAGATAACCTCTTAGGGAAAATGCAAGACCTGTTTTTTGAGGAAGAGGCAGTGATCCTACTACTTACATTTGTATGGCTCTTCATAACTAGTAATGAGGGCCTTTGAGCTACACCATCTCTCTTCCTCACAAGCACCCCATGAGGTGAGTTAGCAGATATAGTTCCTACCGGCCAGATAAGAGAACTCGGGGCTCACATTACTTGCTCAGTCACAGGATCAGAGAAGAATCCAGACTTTATAGGACTTAAAGTTTAGCTAATTTGGGGGGAGAGATACTCTTTATGATAAAGGTATAAAATTATGAATACAAAATTGGGCATAAGAAATCATAACAGGGGCACCTGGATGACTCAGTCAGTTAAGTGTCTGCCTGCCTTTGGCTCAGGTCATGATCTCAGGGTCCTGGGATCGAGCCCCTGGGATCAAGGGCCTTCTTCTCCCTCTGCCCCACCCCTGCTTGTCCTCTCTTGCTCTTGCTCTCTCTCTCAAAGAAATAAAATCTTTCTTAAAAAATAAATAAGCAAATAAATCACAATTACAAAATTTTAAAAACCAGCAAATATAACAAATGTCACAAAATCCAAATCATAACAAAATGATTTTACTAATTGTCATGTATACCTCTACAATAGTTTTTCCCAATTTTTTCCGGTATGTTCTTTGATTGATTGCTTCTATATATGACAACTTCACAGTACAATCTTGAATAGAAAGATTATTCTGTCTTTCCTTTAGTATGGGTTCATTTTTAATATTTTTATTATTCATAGTTTAGAAAAGCTTCTTTCAATTTCATAACTCATTGGTAATAACATATATAATTTTTTGGATTGTTATCAAATTTTTGGGAAAGCCTCTGTGAAGTTTCTTCATATGTGAACAAATTTCAAAATTTCCTTGAATTTCAAGTTTCAAGTTTCCTTGAATAGCAGCCAATCTTAAATAATCTTTGCATTGACAGCATTCATTAACCAGTTTTTTTTTAAGTCTTTTTTTTTTTAAGATTTTATTTATTTATTTGTCAGTGAGGGAGAGAGAGAGAGAGCGAGCACAGGCAGACAGAGTGGCAGGCAGAGGCAAAGGGAGAAGCAGGCTTCCTGCCGAGCAAGGAGCCTGATGTGGGACTGGATCCCAGGACACTGGGATCATGACCTGAGCTGAAGGCAGCTGCTTAACCAACTGAGCCACCCAGGCGTCCCATTAACCAGTTTTTAATCATATTCATGTTGTGACACATAAATTAGCACAACAGGCAATAGGAATATGTCTACAAGACATCCCTGCACCAAAAGAGCTAGTAATTACCTAACAATACACAGAAATGACAATAAGCCATTAAAAAATATACCACTAAACCCAAACTGTATCCCCAACTCAAGTTCCCTTTAAGTACTGGATAGCAAAAATGACTGGTTACTCCAGTGCCACTCAGCACTAGGGAAAATGTGACAAAGGGAAAATAGGAGTGGATAGAGACAGTGGTGTATTATAGTTAAATTATCTTGTTTTGCAAATTTTCCAAATATGTATAATCATATGAAAATATTGCTAGAATCCCTCCCAGGGCCTTTGAAGGGATCTGTGCAAATAGGTATTTTGCAACCTACATATCACTTGCTCCAAGGTAATTCTGCTTCTGTGCAGGCCAAGTAAGTGTTTGATGAGAAGAGGTTTTCTTTTCTTTTCTTTTTTCTTTTTAGAACAGGTTTTCTGATTCTATGTCTAGTATCATTTTCTGTCATCCAGGACATAATGTATTTCCCCAGAAAGTTTTGACAAGATTTTACCCAAAAGCTGTTTTACAAAATAGTTCATTGATGGAAGGAAAGAATTTTAGAGTGTAGCTGGCCTTGGGTAGGGCTATGAGATAGAGAGGTTACCCCTTAGAACCTCACCTTTTCCTTTTGGGAATTCTTCACCTTTCCTCCTTATAGGTGTCACATCCCAAACTGTCAAAAAACCCTTCAGTGCTCTTTACCCTCCCTTTATCAAAATCTATACATGGTTGTTTCAAAAAAATCAGATAAGCCAATTCACATTGACATACATATAGCTGCTAAAAGCTTAATGAATTACCTACAGATGGGGACCTAGGGGGGTACTTACTAACTGCTAGGAGATAATCCTTTAATTCAATAGCCCCAAATCACTAATGGTAGCAATTCAGACACCACTAGTAAACTAGTATAAAATTATTTTGGGGGGCGCCTGGGTGGCTCAGTGGGTTGAGGCCTCTGCCTTTGGCTCGGGCCATGGTCCCAGGGTCCTGGGATCGAGCCCTGTATCCGGCTCTCTGCTCTGCGGAGAGCCTGCTTCCTCCTCTCTCTCTGCCTGTCTCCCTGCCTACTTGTGATCTCTGTCTGTCAAATAAATAAATAAAATCTTTAAAAAAAATGCTCTTCATTTAAAATTATTTTTGGTTGGAAGGGAGCCAGGAATCCTTCAAGTCATTCCATGGAAGTAAATGACTGCTTCTTGGGACAGATAGCACCAATATTGAAAATAAAATGAAGTAAAACAAACTTGCTGAGCCCTCAGGTTCCCCCTTAAGTTGTAATTCCTTCTCTGTCATTCCTTTTACCACCAAACCTCAAGATAGAGGAGACAATAACCTACATTTTTTGCCACCATTTTTTCACTAGATACTCCTTAACCTCTCACAGTCTGACTTTCACTTGCATGGTTCCATCAAAACTGTCCCCTCAAAGGTCACTCTACTCGGTCCTCAACTCTTCGGCCTGTTATCTTCAACACTGTTGAATATCCCTTCTTAACAGGGCCAAGATTAGGTTGAGGCAAAGGTGCTTAAGGTACAAAATTTAAGGAGGTTTGACCCTCTCTCTCTCCCCCTCTCCCCACCAAGTTCAGGGTTGACATCTGAGAATACCTCTCAAATTTTGCACCACAAATACCTTGGCTCCCTTACACAAGTCCCATGCCCTGCTTCTCACCGTATTCACAGCACAGCTTGCAGTTTGCTGCCTTCTTGCCTTTGCTAATGCTGCAGGTATAAATGGAGATCCATGCTTTGTGTCTCCCCTGCATTTCTTCCCACCTTCTTCTGATAGCTGCACCCTTAGAGAACTGCTTCTCCCAATTCAGTGTGTTTCTCGTGGGGCTGGCAAACACAGTACTTCCCTTCCCAACACAGCAGGGTATAACCCCCAAGCTGGGCCAGTCCTTTCCAAAATTTCTAAATTGGAAGCAGAGGGGTAACTTTCTCTACTCTTGGATAGAGAGCAGTAAGATATATGATGCCAAAGTTATTGGCAGTAATATCACCTGTTAGAAGAAGGAGTCTGTTAGAAGGAGAAGAGACAGGATGGAGGAAGGAGAGACAGAAAAGGGTAATGCTGATAGAATCTTTGTATGCTTTTAAACTGAAGATAACTCCAGTCTTGTGTATTCTGATTTTGGTTACAGAAATGAGTACAGTGCCCTCCTACTTTTTCTTTCTTGTTTAAGCTACTTGGAGTTTCTGTCATTTGAAAACAAGAGTGCTGAGATATAATATAGAATGTTCTTCCTTTTCCATCATCCCATTTCTGTAGGTATATAGACTCAATTTTCATGGCTCAGCTCAAAGGTCATTTTCCTCTGAAAGCCTTCCTTGATCATAGAATTGAACTAATCTCTCCCTTCTCTGAAAGGCTGTGACATTTTATAAATCTCTTATAATTATTTAGCTTCGTGTCTTATATCTCTTACTACATGCTCTTCCAGAGCAAGATCCATAATCTTTGTAATCCTCTAAGACCTGAGTGCAGGATCTTTGACACAGCAAGCAAATCAATAGATTGTTGCTAAATGAATGAATCAAATGAATGAATGAAAATAACTAAAGGATAACTGGAATCTTGTTTAATTTCAGGAAACTTTAGTCTGAATAATCTGAAGTTCTTTACTTTTTTAAAAGATTTATTTATTTGAGAGAGAGCACATGAACAAGAGCGGGGAGAAGGGCAGAGGGAAAGAATCTCAAGCAGACTCTGTGCTGAGAACAGAGCTGATGTGGGGCTTGATCCCATGACCTCTGGGATGAACCCAGCAGAAATCAAGAGTCAGACACCTAACCGACTGAGCCACCCAGACACCCCTAAAGTTCTTTGAAAGAGGACCTCTTTTTCTAAGAGAAAAATAAAAAGAATGTTCCACTGATTGCTAGAGAAAATGATGATGGTTAAAGGGTTTCAGAGTTCTTTAAAACATGGAAATGAGACCTATGTTTATATATACTCTTATCTGAATAAACAAACTCTGGAAGAATACACAAGAAACTATAAACAGTAGTTTCAAGTTTGGAGGAGCAACTGAGCAGATGGGAACAGAGGTGAGAAAGAGCCTTTTCACTGTGTAGTTTGTACATTTTAATTTGCTTAACCATATGAATCTTTGCTCTATTCAAAAGTTAAATTAAAACTGAATGAATAAACGAACAATTAAATAAAGTGGTTTGTTATAGAGATTCTCCACCTACAAAGATGAAAGGAAAAATCTTTCTTAATGTAACATGCGTACTAGATGATGGTAATAACACCATCCTCTAGTTTAAAAAGTGAAATAGCTCAAATAATTTATATAGACATGAAGATGATGTGGTCTGGAAAATTCTGTTAGAGATCTCAAGAGATGGAGCAAACAGCCCTGGTAATGATAATGATAATGTTGAAGCTAAATGTAAAGGGTTTAAATAAAATTGTCTCATATTAAAAAAAAAAAAAAGGATATCAGAGAACTCAGAATTCTCCATCTACTAATTAGTGTTTTTCTTTCCAGTAAAAAAAAGTCCTTGTCTTAGAACCTACTGAAATTTACACTTTCAGATGAGTGACTTTCGTTGCATATAAATTATACCTCAATAAAGCTGATTTTAAAAAGATGTAAAATATTAGATTGAAAGGGACCTTAGAGATTTTGTGTAGTCATCCCCAACTTTTTTCTTCTAAGCACTACTTTTATTTTGTTTTTAATTAACTCCTAAATCTTGATTTTATGACCTGAATGAAATCATATAAATCACCACAATGTTAATGATAAAAAGCAATAAAATTAAATAGGTTTACAGACCAAAAAAAAGTCTTAACCTCATTTTGTTCATTTAAAAGTTGAAAGTCAGGTCTTTTGACACATTATCTAATTTACAATTTATAATTAGCTAAAATAATAATATTCCTACTAGCTAAAGGAAGCAGCTTGGTTTTTTATTTAAACATCTTAACTAGTAATTCATGATAACTTATATAAATCAGAAATCCCATTTCTCTTCTGAAGAAGAACTTTCACTGTCAACACCCCAGTGGTATCACTATTACAGATTGACAAACTGGTCAGAAATCCATTCATTCATTCAATCATCCGGTAATCATCCATCCATATATTGGGCTCATAGTACCTGCAAGGCATTTTCTGCTCTCCACCCACACTAAAAATCTCTTCATCTTTTAACCTTTTAAGTAATTATCAGTAAATGAGTATCCAATAGGTAGAAATCAGAAGAGAGAGAGAATTGGGGGAGAGGCAGAGGGAGAGAGACAAGCAGACTCCACATTCAGCACAGAGCTCAACCCAAAGCTCAATCCCATCACCCTAAGATCATGATCTGAGTGGAAATCAAGAGTCAGAGGGTCAACTGACTGAGCCACCCAGGTGCTCCATTACATCCTTTAAAAAAAAAAAAAGATTTTATTTTCTTAAAAGATGTATTTGTTTATGAGAGAGAACCTGCATGCATGTGTGTGAGTGCAGAGGGGAGGTGCAGATAGTGAGACCGAATCTCAAAAAGACTCCCCACTGAACATGGAGCCCAAGGTAGGACTCTAGGCTCCATCCCAAGGCCCTAAGATTATGACCTGAGCTGAAATCAAGAGTGAGATGATAAACTGACTGAGCCACCCAGAAGCCTCCCCAAAATATTTTTAAGTAATCTCTACACCCAACATGAGGCTCAAACTTACAACTGCAAGATCAAGAGTTGCATACTCTAGTGACTGAGCCAGTCAGGTGCCTAGTGAATTACATTCTTGGACCTTGAAGGAAGGTACTGAGGTAGTCTCTGAGTCCAGAAACTTAGAGAATCAATGGATGATGGGAGAGGTACCAGAATCCTGGAATGGGAAGAGGATCTCCTTTGCTCAGAAACAGGAAAAAGAGTCGATTTTATTTATTTATTTTTTTATTTGACAGGCGGAGATCACAAGCAGGCAGAGAGGCAGGCAGAGAGAGAGGAGGAAGCAGGCTCCCCGCTGAGCAGAGAGCCCGATGCGGGGCTCTATCCCAGGACCCTGGGATCATGACCTGAGCTGAAGGCAGAGGCTTTAACCCACTGAGCTACCCAGGTGCCCCAGAAAAAGAGTCGATTTTAGAAACCAGAGATTGAGACATTAGTTCTCTAACTGCAGGAAGACCACAGTGCAGTGCCACAAGTCACTGTAAGTCAACATTCAGGACTTAGATGAAGGTTAAAAAAAGGTCATGTTTTTTAAATGAGCAGAATTATAACCAAAAAGAATAGTTAATATGATGGGTGATAGAAACAAAATTCATGATGATCCCAAATGGGATGGGCCAAAACTAGCCAGGTAAATTTTAGTAGGTCTCTCCATAATATCTAGGCTTTAGCAACCTGTAACTACTAAATAAGGTCACAGGATCACAGATCACACTTCCACTAAATGGGAAAATTACAATGGACCCTGTTGGCTTGTTTGAAGGAAACTACCTTGGTTGAAAGAATTTCCCCATATTGTGTTACAAGTGTTTTTATATTTTTCTGCTATAACTACCTTATCTTGATACCACACTCTTGCTACTGCATGAGATTACCACGATATTGGGCACAGATGTCTCTACCTATAATCCCCTCATTGTAACTTCTCAAGCCTCAAGGAAGAAGATTCTGTTCTCCCCTTTTCACCTCTATCCACATAGGAGAGATTCCCCACTAAAATCCCTGAAGTATAGGGAATAAAATTTTACTTAAGGGTTAGAGGATAACAGAAAGGAAGTATAAAGCAGGAAGTTCAAATGCTACTTGAAGTGATTATTATCAGATCCCAAAGACTGAGCCCTTGCTGAGTCCTGTCCTGCTTCTACTTCTCTGAACCATCCATTCACTGAGAGTGCTTTGACATCTCTACCCCTATGAGTTCAAATTACACTCCCCCCAAGGCCCAGAAAGAGAAAGAAGTTACCCTAACCCCACCTCTCAGTCTAAGCAACACAGTTAAAGGTAGCTGGGAAGTTTAGTCCTCCATAGCATTCAACTATATGGCATCTAAAGATGTGGGCTTGGCAAAAACTGAGCCCAGAGTGTAGGGGGATATCACACCCAAAAGGCTACCCACCAGAGCAGAGAGCAGTGTAGGACCACAGGGCAAAGCCAATAAAAGGAATCAGGGCTCATTAGAGAAGTGGTTGATTCCTGGGCTGGGGCAGGATGAACATGGATAATCTTGTGGTACCAGAAAACAAGGAAGTTCTCACAAACTGAAGGAACTCCACAATGGCCAAATATGGAAAAATTTGGGCAACTAAATCAATGATGAGAGTATTAGATTTTAATCCATAAAATAAATATCCATGAGCCAAATAATTGAGTAAATAAATGGGGGGGAAAGAGCAGCTCTTTTTTTTTATAGAATTCCAGTTAATAAATATGGAGAGAATTTAAGAAGTACAAAGTCACTACTGGGCATACTTACAATAATAGTTGTTACAGACAAGATCTTCCTATGGATGTAAAAATCAATGGACAAAAGTTTGAGGAGAAACATGATATTAACCTAACTCTCAAAATAACCCAAGATAATTATGAATTTCAAAAGGGAAAATATTAACTTTATAGTGAAGAAACCTGACATAACCAACTTAACCAAGCAATCAAGATTAACATCACCAGTAATAAGATGTGTCGATATCATGTACCTCTGTTATGTCCTAAGGAGGACACAAAATTACTTGTATTCTTGCCAAAAATATATGACCCCATCATGAGAATACATTAGACAAACCCAATTTGGAGAGACATTCTACAAACTAACCAGTATTCTTCAAAAGTGCCCATGTTGCAAAAGACAAGAAAAGACTAAAGATTGACAGAGATTAAAGAGAGGCACAACTAATTGTAATGTAGAATCCAAGATCAGATCCTGCAACAGGAAAAAAAAAAAAGACACTAGAAAAACACTGGTGAACTTTCAATAAGATTCATAATTTAGTTAATAACAATGTGCCAATGCTAATCCTGGTTTGTCCGTTGTACAATGTTAAATAAATAGTTAACATTAAGAGAAGCTGGTTGAAGCATATATATGAAATCTTTGCACTATTTTTACATATTTTCTGTCTGAAATTATTATAAAAAGTAAAAAGTGTATCATCAGCTTTCTGGAGTCTATTAATAGAATTAATTATTCATTTGTTAAACTGCAAAAACCAAGAAAAGTAAATTTGCATAATTTTAATTCACCCAATGAAAAACATTAAATTGATTTCTTCTATCTTACACACACACACACACACACACACACACAGACACACACACCCCTGAGGAGGCCTTCAAAAAACATCCTAAATTAAGATGACCATTTTAGCTGAGTCATGCTGATTCACCAGGGACATATTGTTTTTAAATTTGTATCTACTTGCTAACTTGGCATTCCCTAATCAATGTTTTTTGGAATCCTTTAAAATAGACTGTTTCTTTCTCTTGAATCTATGCCACAAAATGCACATGTTGTCTCTGAATTACTTCTTAAACTTTCGTGACTGCTATTGCCTTTAGCATAGATTCTTTTGTTCTGCCCCTTCTACAAAAGGGGTTTAGCAGTTATCCAAGGAAATCAAAGATGTAGGACTTCTTTATATCTTAAGTAATACATGGAAATAAGGAACTGTTCCTGATTCCTTTCTCCCCTTGTGATGTCAAGTTGAATTTGAGAGAAGTTCGGGGGATCCTCCCCATCTCAGAGAAAGTTCCAAAGGCTTCCAAAGAGAACTCACTGCTATACTCAGTACTGACTGATTGGAGAGAAAGGGTGAGTAGGTGCAGAGTGAAAAGCAATGGCAGTATTTTGAAGGTGGAATTGAAAAAGGAAACAAGTATCCCTTAAAGTTTAAGGTCTTCATAACTTCCTATATACTGTTAGAGAACTTCTTTGCTCTATAAATTTTTGGTATAGAAATTTCTGTTCCAGAGCACCTGGGCGGCTCAGCCCTTAAGTGTCTGCCTTGGCTCAGGTCATGATCTCAGGGCCCTGGGATTCAGCCCCACAACCCCCACATCAGGCTCCCTGCTCAGCGGGAAGCCTGCTTCTCCCTCTCACACTCCCCTTGCTTATGTTCCCTCTCTCGCTGTGTCTCTCTTGTCAAATAAATCAATAAAATCTTAAAAAAAAAAAGAAATTTCTGTTTGAAGATAAATAATACATTATTTCTGGTTATTTGCATTATACTCTAGGTAGATAACCAATCAGATTTCTCCTTTTGATCCAAAACCCAATTCTTTTAAGAAATAAATCCAAAGAAGTTAAAAACTAGTAAGCCTTTCAGCTTTTATCTTAGGCAAGTTCCTTTGCAGCTAACCAATGAGCCAAGAGGAAATACTACAGTTCAAAATAACTATCTCAAATTCAATAGACTTTTTTAACTGATTCCTGTTTGCAGAACCTCTGGGCAATCATACAGACTTGGGTTACAAATCTGTGTATCGAGTATCACTACCCCTCTGGTGGTGAGAACACATTTCTTTCTCAATTGATGCATTAACCAATAATGACTAGATTCAGTAATTATAAACTCGAAATAAAGAGCTATGCATAAAAGCTTGGAACTTTCTCCAATTCTAATAACTTATCTGATTTCTTGTCAATCCATTTATCCTTTATACGTGGGGCCTCTTAGTTGGGACTTGTGGCCTTACTCCTTCTACTCTATCAAGATGCATGACTTCTACTCCCTCCAGCATGTGCTCTGCAGAACTCTTGTTGCACACTAAGGGAACAGACATCAAGCCAGCCTATTTTCCATTTCATATCTAAGATTTGATACCTTGAGTTCAACTGTACTTCTAAAACTAAGCCCTTGCCTTCTCCCTGGTTCCAGTGACTTAAATACTTACCTTCATAATCTGCCCATTCTCCCAGTCTCTGTACTTTACCTTGGTCTTTACCTTGCTCATGCCTGTATCTATATTCATCCCCCATCCTACCCACATCACTTGAACACTATCCCTAAGCCCCAGCCCTGGAGATGGAGCCCTGTTACTAGCTCTCTATAATGCTGAGGACCAAGAAGTCACACTCTGCCCACCTGTACTTCTTCCCACAAGCCATGGAAATGTGTTCTATTCAGTCCCAGCCTTGCCCCATGACTGTGAGACAGACCACAGTCCCAGCCCTAGCCCCATACCTTTCTCTTTCTCAGATTATGTCTTAAGGGGAACAGTATATTCCAGATGTATCTTCCTTCATTATTTCTCAAAACCATGTTCAAGGTAAGTGTGTTAATCATTGCACTCCTTCTAGTTGAGGACACTTAACAAGTCACAAAACAGTATGGTCCAAAAGAACATTAAAATTTTTATGGTAGTACTGATAAAGAGTAATTCAAATAATTAAATCTAAAACTTTCAAAACTCAACCTCACACAGGTAATCTGCTTTGGTTTTCTGCTGACCAGATGCTATAAAATTATACCCAATTTACAAATGTCTTCTAGAGTAGTGCTATTCAGGGGTGGTCCCTGAAGCTTGCTTAGAAATAAAGAATCTCAGAGCCCACCCCAACCTACTCAATTGGAAACTACTTTAACAAAATCTCCAAATCTGAGAAGCAACTTTCAGAATTATTAGAACCTGAACTATTTATGTTTTCTCCAATAGCTTTGCAAAACATATAACTATTTTCATCTTTGTACTATTCCAATTTGAGTTACCACATTTCCCCTATTCTTTGTGGATCTGATGGACCTCCATTCCCCATCACCTTCACCAAAGGGTAGGCCTGTGAGCCAGGCCAAGCTGACCACAGGACTATAGCCCCCTGGAAATAGTGACTGCCCTGAGTGGCCAAGTAATCCAAAACAGACAAGTAATCCAAAACAGAGTGATCAATATTCATGAAGTTTTCCAAATTGGAGGCTGATAGTTTTCTCTCTCCCTTTGGAGCTGAAAGTGTAGAGCAATGACACCAGCAATAACATCTGCATTGCCAGAGGCCATATTTTCATCATAGGGAGAAATGCCCTATAAAATAGAAAGGAACAAAACTAAACAGAAAGGAAAGACAGATAAGAAGAATCCTGGAGAACATAGGCAGTAACCTCTTCAACATCAGCCACAGCAACTTCTTTCAAGATATGTCTCCAAAGGCAAAGGAAACAAGAGTGAAAATGAACTTTTGGGATTTCATCAAAATCAAAAGCTTCTTCACAGCAAAGGAAACAGTCAACAAAACAAAGAGGCAACCCACGTAATGAGAAAAGATATTCGCAAATGACAGTACAGACAAAGGGCTGATATCCAAGATCTATAAAGAACTCCTCAAACTCAACACACACAAAACAGATAATCTTGTCAAAAAATGGGCAGAAGACATGAACAGACTCTTCTCCAATGAAGACATACAAATGGCTAACAAGCACATGAAAAAATGTTCATCATCACTAGCCATCAGGGAGATTCAAATTAAAACCACATTGAGATACCACCTTACACCAGTTAGAATGGCCAAAATTAACAAGACAGTAAACACGTGTTGGAGAGGATGTGGAGAAAGGGGAATCCTCTTACACTATTGGTGGGAATGCAAGTTGGTGCAGCCACTTTAGAAAACAGTGTGGAGATTCCTTAAGAAATTAAAAATAGAACTTCCCTATGACCCTGCAATTGCACTACTGGGTATTTACCCCAAAGATACAGATGTTGTGAAAAGAAAGGCCATCTGTACCCCAATGTTCGTAATAACAGTGGCCACAGTCGCTAAACTGTGGAAAGAACCAAGATACCCTTCAATGGATGAATGGATAAAGATGTGGTCCATATATACTATAGAGTACTATGCCTCTATCAGAAATGATGAATACGCAACTTTTGTATCAACATGGATGGGACTGGAAGAGATTATGCTGAGTGAAATAAGTCAAGCAGAGAGAGTCAATTATCATATGGTTTTGCTTATTTGTGGAGCATAAGGAATAACATGGAGGACATGGGGAGATGGAGAGGAGAAGGGAGTTGGGAGAAATTGGCGGGGGAGATGAACCATGAGAGACTGTGGACTTTGAGGAACTGAGGGTTTTGGAGTGGAGGGGGTGGGAGGTTGGGTGAGCCTGGTGGTGGGTATTGTGGAGGGCATGTATTGCATGGAGCACTGGGTATGGTGCATAAACAATGAATTCTGGAACACTGAAAATTTTTTTTAAATAAAATTTTTTTTAAAAAAGGAAAAAAAAAAGAAGAAGAATCTGAAACCATCGTTTGAGACCCTGGATCCAGGTATGCCCAAAGTCAGATGTTCTTCAGATGTTCCCCCATTACGTGAACCGATTAAATCTTTTTTTTCACTTAAACTGGTTTGCATTGGGCTTCTTTCACTTGCTTCTTGACTAATGCACAGTTGATTGCTATAATATTCTTTTTTATTAGTTTAATCAGCTTATTTTTCTTAAAATTTTTTCCCATAGATTTTTTTAAACTGACAACCATTTGTGGGTTTTGGAGGACTGTTATTAGAATTTTAAACTCATAGCTGTTTTTCCTGATAGTCTGTATATTCCACCGTCCCTTGGGAACCCCCTTGAAACTCCTAAGGACGCTTTAAAGAGCACCTCTTTCTTATCAAAGCTGACGTGGTTTTTTTTCCCTCTCTCTCTGATTGGCAATGTTTCTGAACATTTTTTGAATCTTATATATGAATACTTAGTTCAGAGGACAATAGACTGGCCTATCTCTGAGTGGATTCAGAGAACACTTAATGGAAGCTCCATGCATTAATTCTACAAGAAGAGCCACTGGACGCATTGTTGTAATGATGAAGGATCTAAATGGTTACAATGCTCTGCTTTTGAAAACACTGAGTGCATCATAGCCATTTTAAAAGATTGCTTCAGCTCAGATCGTTTGATAAAGCTAAAGCAAAGAATAGAAACATTTGCCTTAGAAAATCAATTCTCACTAGTTACAGGGCAAGTGTGAACCATCGCATTTATCCACTTATCCTTGGAATCTAGAGAGAATAAATGTGTATATAGTGAAACAGAAGGAGATCATCTGAAATAATTTATTTTTCTGTCTTGAAGTGATGTAGCCATGATAACATGATAAAGCTCTTTTTCACTTGGCTTAAAAATAACCACTTCTCTGTAACACTAGAGTTAGGCTAATGTGAGAAGGGGGGAAAAAAAACCCACCACCTCCGAAACACTTCCAAACCACACCCATACAATAAGGTCATAAGAGAGCCAACAGTTCTGCATTCAACATGATGGATTTATGCAAACTGGTTAGCATCATTCTATTTCATAGTCACAGAAGCTCCCTTAACTATGTTTTACAATTTTATCTTGTTACAAAAAACCCCCATACACAATGTCAGTCTAGGTCAGGCCACTGATTCATCTACCCCCGTGGTTTTTTCTCTTTTATTTTCTAACTATATAACCTATTTAGGTGAAGAAAAAGCCAGGATGTCCTCTTAGTCTACATGTTCTCACTTTCTAGGGAAAAAAGAATGTGATAATAACAAAATGTCAACCACACATAACTTTACAGGAAAAAAAATAGCAATTCTATAAATGTTTTCATTAACACCAACAGGAGCACTTGAAACCACAGTAATTCAAGACACTAGTGATGTACTATAATAATAAAACATCCTTCTGAAAAATTGGAAGAATACCAACTATGTATGCATATAAAAAGTAGGAGTTTTGGGTGCCTGGGTGGCTCAGTCAGTTAAGCATCTGCCTTCAGCTCAGGTCATGATCCCAGGGTCCTGGGACCAAGCCCTGCATCAGGCTCCCTGCTCCCTTCTCCCTCTCCCTCCACTTCTGCCTGCTGACCCCCCTGCTTGTGCACTGGCTTGCTCTCTCGCTCTCGCTCTCTCTCTCTGTCAAATAAAATCTTTTAAAAAAATAAATAGGGGCACCTGGGTGGCTCAGTGGGTTAAGCCTCTGCCTTCAGCCCAGTTCATGATCTCAGGGTCCTGGGATCGAGCCGTCCTGGGATGGAGCCGTCCTGGGATCGAGCCCCCTGCCAGACTCTCTGCTCAGTGGGGAGCCTACTTCCCCCCACCCCCCCACATCTGCCTCTCTGCCTACTTGTGATCTCTTTCTATGTGTCAAATAAATAAATAAAATCTTTAAAAAATAAAATAAGTAAAGATTGGCTCCTATAAGAAATTTGCAAGTGACATATCCGATAAAAGGTTAGTATCCAAGAATATATAAAGAACTTGTAAAACTCAGCACCCAAAAAACAAATAATCCAATGGAAAATGGGCAGAAGACATGAATAGACATTTCTCCAAAGAAGACATACAGATGGAGGTCCCTGGGTGGCTCAGTGGGTTAAGCCTCTGCTTTTGGCTCAGGTCATGATCCCAGGGTCCTAGGATCAAGCTCCGCATCGGGGCTCTCTGCTCAGCAGGGGGCCTACTTCCCCTCCCCCCACCTACTTGTGATCTCTCTCTCTGTCAAATAAATAATAAAAATCTTAAAAAAAAAAAAAGACATGGCCAACAGACACATGAAAAGATGCTCAACATCACTCATCAACGAAATACAAATCAAAACTATAATGAGGTATCACCTTGTCAGAATGGCTAAAATCAACAACACAGGACACAACAGGTGTTGGAGAGGATGTGGAAAAAGGCGAACCCTCTTTTACTGTTGGAGAAATTGAAAATAGGTGCATCTACTCTGGAAAACAGTATGGAAGTTCCCCAAAAAGTTAAAAATAGAACTACCCTATTATCCGGGCATCATACTACTGTGTATTTACATAAAGAATACAAAAACACTAATTCAAAGGGATAATGTACCCCTATTTTTATAGCAGCATTATGTACCATAGCCAAGATAAGGAAGTAGCCCAAGTGTCCATGTGTAGATGGCTGGATAAAGAAAATGTCATATACATATACATATACATATATATATATATATATACACACACACATATACATGTATATGTATATATATATGCATATATACATAAATACACGCACACACACACACACACAACGGGCTATTATTCAGCCATAAAAATAAATGAAATCTTGCCAGATGCAATAACATGGATGGAGCTAGAGAGTATAATGCTAAGTGAGGTAAGTCAGTCAGAGAAAGACAAATACCATATGATTTCACTCACATGTGGAATTCAAGAAACAAAACAAATGAGCAAAGGGGAAAAAAGAAAGGCAAACTAAGAAACAGAGTATTAACAATAGAGAACAAACTGACGGTTACTAGAATAGAGAACAAATTGATGGTTACTAGAATGTAGGTGGGTGGGAGGATGGGTGAAACAGGTGATGGGGATTAAGGAGTACACTTGTCATGAGGAGCACTGGGTGATGTATGGAAGTGCTGAATCACTATATGGTTACACCTGAAACTAATAGAACACTATATTAACTAACTGGAATTTAAATTAAAACTTGAAATAAAAAATAAAATATGGTTCCTAGAAAAATTTAGATTACATACATGGTTCACATCATATTTCTATTGAACAATGCTGTTTCATACTATATTCAGTACAGTCTGGTGTCAGTTTGAAACCCAGGTTTGAGTTCTGTGACATTAAACAAAATACTCATTTTGGGGAGTCTCAGTTTCATCATCTGTAAAATGGAGTTAATAACAACACCAAACTTAAGTAATTGTACAGATTAAAGAAATACGTAGACAGTGCCTAACACATACTAAGCAGTCAATATATGTATATATATATATTCTTTCCCTTGATAATACACTATTTTTTATGGACTCCAAATTTTATTATTTTACTTATTTTAGTGATTCATTAGTGGGCATATTAGCCTTCTCAGACTGCCATAACGAAATACCACAGACTGGGAGACTTAAAAACCAGAAAATTATTTTCTCGCAGTTCTGGAAAATAAAAATCCAAGAACAAGCTGCCAACATGGTAGGTTTCTGGTGAGGTCTGTCTCCTCAGTTTGCAGACAGTGCCTTCTTCATGTGTCCTCACATGATAATCTTCTGTCTCTTCATCTTCTTATAAGGACCAGTCCTATTGGATTAGGGTCCTACCCATATGACCTCATTTAACCTTAATTACTTCCCTAAAGGCCCTATCTCCAAATACAGTCAGAGTGAGGGTTAGGTTTTAACAAATGAATTTGAAGGTGGGGACACAATTCAGTTAAATTACATGTAAATAGTTCCTTAGATGCATATAAAACTGAAAACCAAAGGACTCCTAAGTTTGCATCCATTCACAGTCCACCAAGAGGAGCATGTAGCTACCAATCACTGAAAAATTCTCATCTTAATCAGGAGGGCCATTCATGGCATAAAAGGTATTTGGCAGAAGGGCATGATAGTTCCCCCTAACATCAACCTCAAAATACTTCTCTGTACCACTAAACCAACCCAAGCTTTTAACTTGATATGAACTGAATAGCCCTGAATTGAACACAACCCTTAGCCCATATCACCTCTTGGAGTATCGAGTTCCATAACTGCCTGTTGGAAAAACTTGTTTCTTCTTACTTTTTTTTTTAAAGATTTTATTTATTTATTTTAGAGTGAGCTGGAAAGAGAGCATGAGCAGGAGGAGAGGCAGAGGGAGAGAGAGAATATTAAGCAGACTGTACAGAGCCCGGGGCTAACTCGGGGCTTGATCTCAAGACCCCAATTTCATGGCCTGAGCCAAAATTAAGAGTCAGATGCTCAACCAGCTAAGCCACCCAGGTGCCCTACTCTTCTTGTTTTAAAACTGCCTTGTCAGAGACACCTGGGTGGACTCAGGGGGAGTCTGCCTGAGATTCTCTCCTTCTCACTCTGCCCTTCCCCAAATGTTCTCTCTCTCTCAAATAAATAAATCTTTTAGAAATAATAATAATAAGGAGCACCTGGGTGACTCAGTGGGCTAAAGCCTCTGCCTCAGCTCAGGTCATAATCCCAGGGTCCTGGGATCGAGCCCCACATCGGGCTCTCTGCTCAACAGGGAGCCTGCTTCCCTTCCTCTCTCTCTCTGCTTGCCCCTCTGCTTGCTTGTGATCTCTGTCAAATAAATAATAAAATCTTTAAAAATAATAATAATAATAATAAAATTACTTTGTCAAATACTGAAGCATGCCAAATATTTGAATTTTTGAGTTTGATAGAAATTCTCCACTTTCATCTTAAACAGTGACTTTTGTTTAAATATATTTTCTCTCCGATTATATTTCTACAGAAGATCTTTATTGTCAATCTGTCTTCAATCAACAATTCTTTTATTCTTTTGTTTTACAGCCTTTACAATCTTCTCTACTTTATTTGCGACTCACCATTCAAGACTCAAACAGACAGGAGTTTATACACAGGTAGAACATTTTCTGTTTTATTTCTAATTTTGAGTATGAAGATATATTACTATTTTTCTCCTCCATATTTATGATTTCATTTCTTTTTATTTTTCTTAGTCTAGTTTTTTTCTGAGGCAACATATTTGGTCAAAATCTTCAGAAAACAATCCAGATGAACTCCTAAGTTCTGTCCCTATATTTGAAAGCATAGCTTGGAACTCATTAGCTATATGCATCTTTCCCAAATTTATTAGCTATATACATCTTTCCCATGTTTCAGGTCTTATATTTAACCCATCTAGCTACATTTTCATTATATCTTCCTGAGGTTTATCAACATAGGTGTAGTGTTGTACTATCTAATGAGACTAAATGCCATGTATGAACCTCAAATTTTTTCTATGTACTACCTTTTCTAAATTACTTTGAAATGTTAAATAAGTTTAAGCACAGATTCTATTTCTATTTCTCTATGTAAAGAATGATAGTGAATTTAATTGGATAAGTACTCAGTACCAACTATGTGCAAAATATTAATAGGGATAAAAGTTAATATAATATGGTCATTATTTTCCCTTCTGGTCTAGAGGAAGCAGCTATGTAAACAGGCTTGACAAGCAGGATAAAACAATGCCAAATAGATTCAAGTGTTGGACCGAATATTTGTTTCCCCCAAAATTCATATGTTGAAATCTTATTCCCCAGTGTGATGGTATTTGAAGATGTGATGATATCTGGAGACTTGGGAGTAATTAAATCACGAGGGCACAGCCCTCATGAATGGGATTGGTGCCATTATAAGAAGAGATGAGAGTTGATTAATGAAAAATAAATTGTTTGTTGTTTAAACCACCCAGGCTATAGTATTTTTTAATAGCAACTTGAACATCCAAATTTGAAAGAGAGAAATGATTTCTGACTTGATTGAGTGAGTAAGCCTCCACAGAGAATGAGATATTTGAGCTGAGGCTGGAAAAAGAACAGGCTTTTGTGGTGCCTGGGTGGCTCAGTGGATTAAAGCCTCTGCCTTCAGCTCAGGTCATGATCCCAGGGTCCTGGGATTGAGCCCCACATCAGGCTCCCTGCTCGGTGGGAAGCCTGCTTCCTGTATCACCCCCCACCTGCCTCTCTGCCTACTTGTGATCTCTCTGTCAAATAAATAAATAAAATCTTAAAAAAAAAAAAAAAAGAATAACAGGCTTTTGATTGATACAACCACCTAAGGACAAAGTTTACACACAGTTGGAAAGAACCAAAAGAGTTCTTGGAGAAACGGAGCCAGATCCCTGACCACAACCATGCCCAGAAACCACTCTACTGATGGACTTGTTTTATCATTTAGCCAATTTGGGCTGCTTTTTCTATTACTTGCACTCTAATTGAACCTTTCTAAAGAAGCTCTCACCCTATATTTGTATATGTCAGCTAGGTTTCTCCAAGTGGATGTCCCAATAACACTTCGTGTTAGTGTGGGTTGTCTGAGAAGCAAATGCCAAAAGAGGATTAGAGAAGCAAGAGATGAATTGGAGGAAATATTAATGAGGAAAAATAGAGAAAAAACCAGTGAGACTGGGAAAGCACTGACTACCTACCCCTTTTTGAGGGGAGAAGTAAGGGAGGTTGAGGGAAGAGCCATAGATTGCTGCACGATTCTAAGGAATTTCGGCAAGGCTGATGGAGAGTCCTCAAACCAGTGTTGGTGGTAAAAGGAGGAAGATTCTAAGTCTAAGTGTTCAGTATTCCTGCCATGCCCAGTCACTGACTGGAAGCAACCCATAGGAGGTGTGGCCTGGGCCTGATTGATGTGAAGGAGGTCAGAGCACCCTAAGACCAGGGGCCCTTGATCAATCACACCATAGCCAGTCAGCAGCTTCTGGAAGTTGGATTTTCCTGACCTCTACCCACATCAGCTTCAACACACCCAACTGAATTCATCTTACTCAGCTCCCAAACCTCCCTCTCTGCTTATGTTCCCCAGCTTCTCAGTCATCCAAAGCAGAAATTGTATAGTCATTCTTGATTTTTTCCTCTTCTTCACCCCTCACAACCAAAAATACCCCCTATTTTAATGATTCTACCTCCAAAGCATCTCTTATACCCAACACAGTATCAGCCTTGTTGTTGAAGTAGCCTAAGCAGAACTCCCTTCTGACTTCTAATCTGGCATTCTTTCTACTTATCAAGCAACCTTCATCAAGTTTATAGTTGGAAAGCCCATTTAATTCATTCCTCTTCAGTCTTTGATCCACCCAAACATACCTGAGAGAACGTGATATGCCACTCTACTTCCCAAATAAGAATTACTGATACTTTCTTTAAACTATTGTAGAGGGTTAAGGGAATCATTCTTTTTTCAGGACATAGCATTATCATTGGCCTGTGCAATTGGCCTGGTTTTATTTATTTAGGCTTTTTATTCCCATCCCCTACTCCCATTCCCCTCTCTGCCAAGAGGTAATCATTCTAACATGTTTCATGTGTATCTTTTATCCACAGGTGAGTGGGATATTTTTTTGAGAGTTGAATTAAAAATAGTTCAATTTTTTTCTAGGTGCTGCATGAGGGATAATATATATATATATATATATATATATATACATACATATACATATGTATATATATATGCAAATTTACAAAATCAGTTATTAAGTCCAAGTGTATTTTAAAAGTATTTCTGAATGAGAAAAAATTCTAAGAGAAGAGTGGATTTTAGTTACCACAGACCCTTGCAGAATCCTTTGATTCTGAAGATGAATAGCAATCACTGGAAAGTGGCAGAATGGCCTTTGGTGATTTAACAATCTCTTCTCATCTCATCATCTCCTTATCACAGACTACAGTTGAAATCTTAAGGACTGTCTTATTCCTTTATCATTATATCTTCATATACTTCAGTGGGTGCAGGTTCAAGCCTGCATATTTAATTCTCAATCACCTAACTTCCGCCACCTACATGGCCCTCCCCTCTAAACAAGTGCCCTAGACACTAGTAGCTTTTGGTTTGAAATACTTCCCCCAGAATTTTGTGTGTGTGTGTGTGTGTGTGTATGTGTGTGTGTATCACCCCATTTTAATTTTATTTTTTTAAATTTTCTTATTTTTTATAAACATATATTCTTATCCCCAGGGTACATGTCTGTAAATCGCCAGGTTTACACACTTCACAGCACTAACCATAGCACATACCCTCCCCAATGTCCATTACCCCACCCCCCTTTCCCGACCCCCCTCCCCCCAGCAACCCTCAGTTTGTTTTGTGAGATTAAGAGTCACTTATGGTTTGTCTCCCTCCCAATCCCATCTTGTTTCTTTTCTTCTTTTCCTACCCCCCCAACCCCCCATGTTGCATCTCCACTTC